>APFE031445986.1:0-16715 GCA_000404065.3 Pinus taeda | reverse complement strand
TATATATATATAGTCGAATTTAATGTTGAACTTCATTCGAATTTAATCAAAACATTTGAATACGCCAAAAACTCGTAATGGGATAGAGTAGGGAAAAACAGATGGAGGTGAGATTAAACTCATATTTGGATAGAGCATGGAAGAAAATGTGGCTGCAAGATTGAAGAGCAGAGTAGAGGGATGAGGTTTAAGGGGGGTTGTGTAAGCGAGGATGCAGTTACGTAGAAGGAGGTGACAACGATGGACAGAGGGGTGCCATGCTGGCAGGCATTAGGGAATTAATTTTCATCGCGTAGGTCTAGGCTCTTGCCTCCCCACCCTCTTAGAGTTTAATGGGGGGCGACACTCTTGAGATTCACGACACATGTTGAGGATGAAGAATCTCAACAATGTCACCAACAAGAACCTCACAATATAATGCCTATCGGCATAATAATTTATGACATAAATTTATGAATATAAATTTATATCACTATATGGTACATTGGTATGTATAATGAGTGATATATATGAATTTTTATGATAATATATAGTATATTATCATAAAAATTCATATATATCACTGATTATATATACCAAATATAATATAATAATATAATCTACATAATTAAAATTTTTGTGAATAAATTTTATTATATTAGTGGTATATATATGTATATATTCACTCATTTTTATTACTTATATACTATAATTATAAGTTACACTAATATAAAAAAAAACTGTGAAATAAATGTTTTTTATATTAAAGTGTTATATAATTTTATATTCATATTAAGTTGGATTATATATTTTAGTAATATATAGAGTCGAATTTAATGTTGAACTTCATTCGAATTTTATCAAAACATTTGAATACAAATCAATCTTAATCATTGTCAAATTTGAATTCGAACCCGAACCATGCGACATAGGCTAGGCTTGAGTTAGGTTTTTTGTTTAGGTTAAGCTTTAAGAAGAGGAGGGTTGGTTTTATAGACATGGGGGGCTGTTTTAGGAGGGAAACAACCCCTGTTTTCCTCCAAATCCACCTGAAAAACTACTAGCATTGTGAAAAACTACTAGCATTGGTCCCGGATGCCCTACACATCTGAGATCTGACTGGCCGATTAGGGTCAGAATCAGCTGGTTAGGCTGGCTTGTAATGTTAGGTACCAAATTGGCACTTTGATTCGGTTACTTGGCCAGTTTGATACCCAAGCTTGTCAGATCGGCTGGTTTTTAAAACTATGGTACATGCCCTCCCCTTTATTGCTTTTTCTACCGTAATTTTTGTTGTTGTAAATATAAGAAGTATTTCAACAAAAAAATGTGAAGTTTGATGAGGATTTGTGGTCCTCAAGATCACATGCATCTACTTTAGTGATTGAAGGAAGTGAAGAGATTGCTGTTTCAGAATCTGATCTAGGAATAAAAGAAGAGTTAAATAATGATTTGGGTGAATAGAGCCAAGGGAAGAATTTCTCCTTTGCCATCTACTTCAGCCTGCTGGAAGACAGGATGGCTTTCTTAGACATTACAAGATGCATATGTACATGTAGCCTTGCTTGGCCTTTGTATTGGTTGTCGGTGTTTGTAGTGATTGTGGATGGCCTAGCTAGGGTTGGGGTTGAACTGAAGATTCCTTGCCAGGGATGAGCTGGAAGGACTTGTTGTATCAGCTTGGGATGAGCCGAGGTCTTTTACTCTTTAACATTATTGTGATAATATGAAGTGTACCATTGCTTTCTTAAATTTGTGATTGGAGATTTGATTTTCTCATGTATTGAGCAAGTTTCATGGCTATTTTAGTATTCTGATTTAATTTTAATAGGACAGCTGGTTTGAATGCTAGGTTGTTTTTGCTTGCTTAATCGAATTTATAGATCTTTGTTGTTGTTATATTATTGCTGTAATTGAGTAATTTTCAGATCTGTGTATTGAGATATATATTCCTTCTTAGGGCTGCTAAAATGATCTATGCTTGAAGTTTTTGAGTTACCTAGAAGTGATGTTGGGCAGATTTGAAGTTTCTTGCAGTGCTGTTGACAAAATTAGTTTGCATCTTGTTGCGTAACCTCTATAATTCCCTATTGATGAAGGCATTATCATTTACTTTTGTGTGCCTGTGAAGAGTCAAGATATACTCCATCTGGAAATACTGCATAGTTTAGGTTTTTGGCTATCCTTTGTTTCATGTTCCTCAAGCCTTTTTCATAGCAATGATAGCATATATCTGACATCTTTTAGAATCTAATTTTGCAGCACTATAAGTCTTCATTGTTTACATTTCCATTAATTATGCATTCAATCAAAGGATGAATTTCTCTTACTGCTATCCCCATACTTGGCGGAAGCATTCTATTATTTACAACTAACTGTTTATCATCACAGCCATTTGAGTTTGATTCTGTAATAGGTTTATTTAATGCATCTGGTTAGGAATTCTCACTATCTTGGACGTTTTAATGTATGTGGGTAGGAATCTAACTATTTTGGCATCCATTCATTATGAATTTTAGATGTCCGTTGGAATTTCATCCCATTTGTATGGGATGCTAGAAGCATTTAACAATTGGCAAGTGACAACTTTCTGACAAATTTTAAAGTCACAACAATTGGAATGTAAATGACATGTGTTAGAGTTTCTAAATTAATACCATGCCTTTCTTCCAGATCTGCCTGCTATTATTGCAAGGAACATGATGCAGAGTGCTCAATCCGAATCTTCATTTCTTCCACTGGTTGCTAGAACTGTACGAACTGCTGATTCTGCTCAGAATGCAACTGCCACTGAAGGTGCTGATCTGTTAATGCTTGTTATCGAGAACCAAAAGGATGCAGAAATGTTGGTGGGTAGTGTTTGCCAACATGTTAGCATACCAGTATTTGTCATGTTTGATTCTCTTAAAGAGAACACCGTGGCTAGCTTAACTTATAATTTGGTAAAAGCAGGCGCCAGTGGGATTGTTCTTTCTGCAGAAAATGTTACATATTTGGGAGATGACATTCTTAAGGAGGTCAGGGCACTGCTTTTCAATATAAAGTTAACTGACCAGAGCAGTAAAAACTATGTTGCTGAGGCCTTCTCCGAAACGAATATGGTAAATAATAATATAAGCAGTAATGCAACCAAAGCTATGGAGATGGAAAAGAGTTTGGATATAGAGGCAAAAGAGGTTTTAGATGAGGAACGGCCCTTGCTGCTAAAAACAATCAATATTGTTCGTGAAGCAGCACCATGGGTGTGTGCTTGCCATCTAGTGTTCCTTTTCTTTTCGATTGTAGAAATGGAAATTTTCTCATTCGAAATGCCATTATATCTGTTGGCTTTGAAACAACTTCTTGGCAGTTGACCAGATTAAAAGTATACCCCGACTTCTGTTCTTATTGATGTCTTCTTTGGTATGCTTGACAGATGGAGGAGGTTTCACTTCTCGTGGATGCGGTTGCTCAGCTGGATGAACTATTTTTGCTGGTTATAGTGGTAATTCTGTGTTGAATTTCAACATACTCTGGTTGATCGGCTTATCAATTGGTATTAGCTCTGAATTTCAAGTCATTTTTCATGATGTCTGGGTTATGAGGGTTTATATGAACATGGAGACCAATCTCTTGATTCATTTGACATTTAATATAAAGATATTTCCTAGATATACATTCAAGTCAAGTTGGCAGTATTTTGAGAGAAAAAGATTACATTCCTACAGATTAATAGAAAAACAATTTTTATTTTTTCCCTTTCTTAAATGTACTATGTACTCTATATTACGAGTAAAAAGAGACACATAATATACATTGCTTTGGATTTTGGTTACATTTCTGCTTACAATATGAAGAATGTACTTAGATAAATAAGGCAAGTGGGATAAAAGTTAGTAAAGTTGAATTGAAGAAATAGTGAACTGACGTTGACAAGCTTCATGAAGTTCATCTCTGAAATTTCAGATCAGTTCTATGATAGTTCCATCATTCTGATATTCAAGGATGTTTGTAATAAACTGGGTTTTATTCTGGGATACAATGATGTCTGTAGCAAATCAGGTTTAAATGTGGGATTGGTTTCATTCAATGGTTCCAAGTCTGAGATAGCTGAGTTCTTGGTTTTAAAAGATGATATGTTTCTAAAATAGAATAAAGGGTTGGCTCCTGAGGCATATTTCTTATGAATCAATAGTTACTTGTGTTGAAGAAAGTGTAACTTGGTTCAGTCTTCATAATGACATGATCTTTGTATTTGATAAAAGGAAATAAATTATTTTTGTTTTGGTAATCTTGCTACATGGGTTTCATGAGCAAGAAGTGTAACTAGGTCAAAGACTTCTTCTTGATGTCTTTAGGATTTTGTTTATATGTCAAAGAGTCATGTCATGAATGGAGAAGCTATTTTGTTGATTTGGGGTAGCATCAGATGTGTTCTAGCAATGAAAATTGGTGGAGAGGCTAAAGCACATGAGATCTCCAAGACCCAGAAATGGTTTGGGCAGATTCTATCTGGTTTGGGAGATATTAAAATAATTAATAATTTTAACGGAGTTCCTAAGTCTAAACTTGGGGAAAATAAAATATTAATGGGTATTAATATAAACCTGGGTTGTAAGGTTCCAAAAGACATGGATCAAGCCAAATCTAATCTTAGCCGTTGATTAGAGATGTAATCTCGGCTGTTGATGGACCAACAAGAAAAGTATAAGAGGAGGCTTGAGGGTTAGTTGGAAAATACACCAGAGTGATCAATCATTCGATTTTCTAGAGCGGGGTTTGCTAAGAAAAGTTGAATCAATGATCAGTTGCAACGAGGGGCAGTGAGTACGAGACAGAGAGGTAGAGATAGTGCCGAGAGACCAGCACAGAGGCAGAGAGGCAGATGCAGAAGCCAGAGTAGGCCACACAGAGGCTAGTTGAGACAATGCAAAGGCCAGAGGGCCTGCGTCATCCACTCAAAGGGCAGTAGGAGTGACGCAAAAGGCCGTAGAGGCTACTTAGTGCTTTAGAGGGTTGCCACAGAGGGTTTTGAGGCTGACGCAGAGGCGAAGAGCGCTGACGCATTGCTTCAGTTGCGCTGTAGAGGGTTTCGTGGGGCAAATTTTCTGAATATCTGCTTCCAAATAGAGATGTTATTGCCAGTAATTTTTCTTTGTCGGGTGAGACGATTTGGCAACCAGTGGTACTCAAGGAAAGACTGCATAATAATATAACCCTCAAAATTGCTGCATTGGTTTTCCCAAGTTGGGTTTTTCCGAGGACGAGTTGTCCAAAAATAACGGTGTCACTTTTTTGTTTGATATTCTTTCAGCTGTTGATCTGTAGATGGTTGAGACTGTTTTGCTAGAACAACACTCGCTTAAAGATGACGCAACAATCATGAAGAGGAGCTGTAGTAGAGGGTGGCCGCAGTGATAAAGAGAGAGTCGCAGTCAAGCATGGAGGAGTCACAGTCATAGCCGCAGTAGCCGCAGTCCAGTGAGGTAGCCGCAATTAAGACCTTGCATGAATGGAGCATAATGATTGACGCAATAGTGAGGTAAGCTGTCTAGGCATATTGGATAGCAGTATGAAGATGATTCAAGTAAGGTATTCATTGCATAATGCAAACAATGATCAGAATTACAAGGGTCATATCTCGGCATCTCTGTCTTAACCTTCGGATCTGTATAGACAGATCACAATAACATAATGGCTTTGGCATACTTATAATATGTCGGTACAATGAAGAAGATCTCAGTCGAAGGGACTGTGTTGATGGATCTTGCACAGCAATGATGATATATGGATCTCGGTGACATTCTTATGGTAGTACAAACATCTTGCATAGTAGTGTCTTAGAATATAAGGCAGTGATAAAAGAAACAATTATCACCACTGTGAGGAGTATTAGTCTCATCAAAGGTAAGAGACCAAGATCATAATCCTACAATGAAGCAAGGTGCAGTTATGATCTCAAGATACAAATATCATCTTAGCCTCAAGGAACAGTCACGATGTATAATGCTCTCATCAACCTTGCAGCAGTGATGAAGCTCTTGAAGATGAAATAGTGATCTCAGAGGTGCAACAAGTTGATGATCTCAGTAGCGTTCAAGCAAGTGGATTGATGTCTTGGTCTTGGAGAGGCAAAATGTGTCAAGGGTCATGGTCTTGGTATTCGCCAATGGAATCTCTAAAGGAAGAATTTTACGCATGGGTTTTCCTCTCCAACAGGGGAGGTTTTGGCCCTGGCAGATAGCCAACCAGTTGTGTTATTGTCTCTTTTGTTTGATAACAATTTGATGAAGTTAACTTACACATGCTAATAATGAAGTAAACAATCAAGCTAAGATAAAATTGCATTAACACTTCACAAATTGTTATCATGTATCGTAGAATCACCCTTAATATGCATGCCCTTAGATTCTTCAACATGGTATCAGAGGGATTGGTTCAACAGTCAAAATAAGGGCAGAGAAGAGACATTCAAGAATAAAGACATCAAAGCAGCTGAAGATCTACATGGTAGAATCAAACCCTAGTCATGATCAAACCCTAGATCAGAGATCAATATGTAGCAGCAAGGGTTTCAGATATCAACAGTCTTCAGATCTCAACAACAGTTTTGACAAGATCATCCACAACTCAGTATGGATCCTTCTGTAGATATCAGATCCGAGAATGTATATGAACAATACTCAAATCAGAAACTGTTCTAGGGATCGTGGCAAGCAACTTCAATTCAATATGTGTCGACAATTTGTTGAAGGGCAATCTAAGGATCTCAGCCAAAATATCTACTTCAACTATTGCCAACATGATCATGGTGAAGACTACATCTTCACAATCAAGTAAGTACCTTTTTCATAATCAAATTTTGTTTTATGACTTCATGATTGCAAGAAGACCTACATATTGGATGGGTCATCAAGGGTCTTGCATGGAATAAGAAGGATTATCATTATCCTTAGAGAAGTTGGTACATCAAGGTCTCCTTTGAGGTCACAAAAACTCTTAAGGTTCTATGAAGTAGAAAGGAGACATAAGAGGATATACTCTCTGAGATGAAGTGGAGAATGTGCCAAGGAATGGAGAAATATCTTCATGAGATCTCAATTGAGAGATTTGGGAAAATGATGAATGGATAATCATCATTGATAAGCAAGGTGACAATTGTTTATGAACAAGAACATCACCTCAATCAACAGTTTGCGGTCTCTATGCCAGATTGAGAAAGGTAAGTTGAAAAGACTCAACTATGTGCAAAGGAAAGATGAATAAGACAGAACAACACTATGAAAAGATTATGGAAAAGGGTTCATATCATCTGAAGGATAGAGGAAGCTAAAGGGAAGAGGGAGTAATAGATTTCCAGTATGAGTGAAATGACATCCCTCTCAAATGGGTCCTATCAGAAGTCCTTGCAGATATAAGAAGATGCTCGTGGCGTCATGAAAATAAGAGCTCGTATGAATCTTGGAGGATATGGCTCTTGTGAATCTCGTTGTACATTAAAGGAAAGGAAGATCCAGGTCAGAGGAAACATTTGCTAGATGGGGATATACTAGATCCTAAAGGATCTCTGATAGAGATCTCAGTGGAGGATCTCATAGTCTGGGAAGGCAACAAATGTCTCGTCAGGAATTCCAACTTCTGGAAATCATGAGATGAAGGACTGATGACAAATCAAGGGATTGCAGATCCGTTCAAGCAAGAAGGCTGCAAAAGTAGCCTGATGGAAAAATGAGGTGTGTATACTTGTAACTGTATTTGCATTTGATATTGTGATGTCGTGTTATATTGTTGCAGGTTAAATGGATCAAGCATGATCAAAAGGGAAATGATCTCCTCCTTTGAAAGGATGCAGAAAGACATAAGTCAAACTAGATGAAATCAACATAATGTGTCCTCATAATGTAGTATGAGGTAGTTGATTAGCATTGAAGAACTCTGACAGCTCCTGGGAATGAAAGACATGAGGATGAAAGAGATCATGAAACATGCAACCATGATGAAAGCATCTAGAGGATCAGGAAGACTTGACTAGGAAACCTCCCAGAATGATGTGAAGACTTTGATGGAAGTCTGAAAAGATGAGGAACCTTGACAATAGATATCATTGGGAGATGTGTCAACATGTGTGCAGGATGATTGATACCTACAAGAAGATGTCATCGGAAGAAGGCCATCACCAAAAGGTAATATGTGATTTGTTTTTGGTGTCTGACCTCTTGGAAAAGTCTAGGTATGTGTGCAATATCAAGGAAAGGAGAGTTGTGAAGGATGTCACAACTATGTACCTTGTGATCCAGAGCAACCACTGTTGAAGAAAAGTGAAGCCAGATGAGCTTATGAAGGAAGCCCCAGATGTAAAAGCCAAGGAGGATATTTTCTGAGAAAGAAGGAATGACATGATGGAGGAAAGCGATGGATGGTTGAACCCTACATCTGAAGAAATTGATGACATCGAAGTCTTGACTCATCAGTGAACTAGAAGACCCTATAAAGCACTGATGATAGAGTCCTTGGGTAAGAGGGAGCTCTGGGAAGTTCCTATGAGCAAAGGAACTCTAGCAAGTTTCTGAGTAAAGAGAAACTTGGAACTCGTCCCTGGTTAAGAGGGAGAGTTAGACACGACATTCTTGTCTTCAGTTTGGAAGAAAGAATGGAGGATTGTGTAATCATCTGGCATTCGACACTCTTTGAGGATGTGGTAGGGAATCCAAGACAAGAGTGGGCAAGAGGACCGATATTCTTGAGGGTTGGGAACCCAAGATGAGAATAGTCCTAGTAGGCAATACTTGGAGAACACTTGGACGAGTATGACTCTAAGACAGATAATGATGATGCATGTCTATTAGTAATTGGTCTCACCAACATTGTGTGCTCTGATCTAAGTAAGAGATAGAGATGTTAGTCAAGGCCTTGCTAAATGGTAACATTGTTGGTTGAATTGATGCTATAACAGATGGATTGCAAATCCAATTCTTCCTATGAGAAATTCTTCAGATTGAGAATGACCAAGTACCATTATGAATACCTCCCTAGTTAAGAGGGAGTGTTGAAGAAAGTGTAACTAGGTTCAGTCTTCATAATGACATGATCTTTGTATTTGATAAAAGGAAATAAACTATTTTTGTTTTGGTAATCTTGCTACATGGGTTTCATGAGCAAGAAGTGTAACTAGGTCAAAGACTTCTTCTTGATGTCTTTAGGATTTTGTTTATATGTCAAAGAGTCATGTCATGAATGGAGAAGCTCTTTAAGAGCCTATGTAAAATGTATTAGTGTCAAACCAGCCCTCCAAGACCAAGAAGAATCCTCCAAGAGCAAGCTCACCGAAATCTACAAGAAAAACAACAAAGGAATGTAACGTCGGCTCCAAAATGAATTAAATAAATAAATATATGACATGTTGGCTTGAAGAAAGGGTCACGTCGGTTCAAAAGTTCATGTGGCCACAATGATAAAGAGAGAGCCGCAGTCAAGCATGGGTGAGCCACAGTAGTCGTAGTCCATTGTGTAAGAACCGATAAACAAATGCAAAAAAAAAAACAGTAAGGGATTTAAAGCATGAACTTGTAACATTTTCAACAGAAACCTGACAAAATCAATTAACGGGACTGTTGAGGTACCTACCTGTACTCCTGCAGTTGAAGATGCCTCCGCCTACGCTGCTCCAGTTACCGAGAGACTGAATCCACCCAGCCAGACTAAGCAGAGCCTGGCTGCTCAATCCAGTAAGCTTCTTAACAGAAGCTGATTGTTCCCCCGTGCCCAGAACCTCAGAATTCTCAAGCTCTTCCAATGGCTGATTCCCCTTCTCCTTCCGAATTCTTCCCTCTGGTTTTTTGTCCCCTGCTCAATCCCTATCCTGCGGTCTTTATTCTCTGGTTTGGCGGTGGCCTCCCTTCCATTTGTAGCCACCGCTCACCCTGCTGATGACAGGCCCGCGCCCACGTATCCCCTCGTGGTCTTCTCTAAGGTCGTGAATGAATTCATTTATGTTTTAAACCATATGGTTTTTATTAATTATCCTTTTAATATGACCATTACATTTGTATATACATGTATCATTTAAAACATTATAACGTTTATCTTTTAACATATCACATTGCTTTATTTATATTTGTTTTAATATAACATTTATAAACTTTATACTTGGATCCTTTTTCAATTAATTATTTATATTAATATTTAACCTTTATTTTATTAATTTATTAATATAATTTTCTCAATAATCTGGAACATATACTATATATATATGGTCCTCTTTTAAGATCTACCCATACATTATGCAATATTGATGAATGAGTAGAACTTCTATTCCAAGAAGTGTCATAGTATTTAGCACTTATAATCAATTTAGTATAAAATACTAGTGCGGTGTATGCGACACATGCATATGTAGCTATCATATGCATGTACCGTATACCTGCTATTATGCTTGCGTTCTTTGTATTTATAGATGGGTCGTTACACAGTGAGGTAGCTGTAGTCAACACCTTGCGTGAATGGAGCATAATGATTGATGCAGTAGTGGTGTAAGCTGTCTAGGCATATTGGATAGCAGTATGAAGATGATCCAAGTAACATATTCATTGCATAATGCAAACAGTGATCAGAATTACAAGAAGTGTCAAGGGTCATATCTCGGCATCTCTGTCTTAACTTTTGGATCTGTATAGACAGATCACAATAACATAATGGCTTCGGCATACCTATAAGTATCTCGGTACGAGGAAGAAGATCTCAGTTGAAGGGACTGTGTTGATGGATCTTGCACAGCAGTCATGATATATGGATCTTGGTGACATCCTTATGGCATTACAAACATCTTGTACAGCAGTGTCTTAGTATATAAGGCAGTGACAAAAGAAACAGTGATCACCACTGTGAGGAGTGTTAGTCTCATCAAAGGTAAGAGACCAGGATCATAATCCTACAGTGAAGTAAGGTGCAGTTATGATCTCAAGATACAGAGATCATCTTAGCCTCAAGGAACAGTCATGATGTATAATGCTCTCATCAACCTTGCAGCAGTGAGGAAGCTCTTGAAGATGAAATAGTGATCTCAGAGGTGCAGCAACTTGATGATCTCAGCAGCGTTCAAGCAAGTGGATTGATGTCTTGGTCTTGGAGAGGCAGAATGTGTCAAGGGTCATGGTCTTGCTATTCGTCAATGGAATCTCTATAAGAAGAATTTTACGCATGGGTTTTCCTCTCCAAGAGGTAGAGGTTTTGGCCCTGGCAGATAGCCAACCAGTTGTGTTCTTGTCTCTTTTGTTTGAAAGCAGTTTGATGAAGTTAACTCACACATGCTAATAATCAAGCTAAGATAAAATTGCATTAACACTTCAAAACTTGTTATCATGTATCGAAGAATCACCCTTAATATGCATGCCATTAGATTCTTCAACAACTTGAATTTTGACAGAGATTAATCTTTGAACCCATTGTTTTATGGAGATTTTGAGCCAGGCTGATTTCTGAGAAAGAGTTCTTTGAAGATTACCTTTGTATTGATTCCAGAGGTGTAGCTGATCTGATTAGTGAGATTTTAGAGCTGACGCTTTGTCCTTTTCTGGTTTGGGACAGAAGCAGAGCTTGGGATAAGTGTTTTAATTCCTTTATTTCAACGGCAGCTTTACAAACCTGAGAAAGATAAAGGGCAACTTTAGAATCGTTAAGAGGTTGTAACGTATATACCTTCATTTGTCATGGGATTGGTTCATAGTACTTCAAAACATGGTACAATTTGTGACTCATGGTTTCTGCTCAAAATAAAATTTCATTTTTTTCATCTGAGAGGAGATATGCTACTGCTCAGCTTAAGAAGTTTACAAGGAAAAGAAAACAGTCGTCCCTGACTCTATCTCTTCATCATCAGGAGACAAGTAAAAGGAGGTTAATCCATTCTTTGTTCCCAATCCCACAGTAGGGGAAAATGCAATCATCTTTTAGGAGGACAGGTGAAATCATTGTGGAAATGACCTCTCAAATTTCCTTCTCACTGGTTATGCAGCTAGATTGGCTTGACATTATTGCACTCAGCTCCTAGAAAACTCCTCTGGTGAAACAGGCCTTGAGTGTGGACGAGACAGTCACTGGTAGTGGTGTGCTACTTGATCTTAATAGCCCAAAGACCTTTTTTGGACTGTAAAGAACCCCCGAGGAAATGCAAGTTTGCTTAGTCATGTACATAGTATCTACAAAAGACAGTGATTTAAGAAAGGTATGGGCCATAATTGCATTACATGCAAGGATGACTAGCGAGCATGGTGAGTCCTCAGCTCAATACTAAACTAACTTGCATCGATTGCGTATTGGCCAGTTAATAGTTCATATTCTTCATGAGTATTGGTGAGTACTCACGGAGTTCGCAAATATCCAAAATTAATATTTGCCATACACATGCAATTTTCCTTACATTAAAAGTGTTTTTCTGTCAGCTTCTTTATAATGTTGAGCATGCCAAGTGTGAATATATTGAATATGCTAAGTCATGTCTATTATGAAAACAGTACTTAAAATAGCATGATAGAGCAGCATAAATACAACGTGCACGAAATGTGAATATGGAGCACAGCTCCTAAAGTGATAATAGATATGAGTTTGACAATAACTCCTTATTCATTAGTGGAACCTGCACCAAATAACTCAAGTAATCCAAATTATAGGTCCATTCTACAAAGATAACTATATTGACCTTTATATATACATCTCACTTATTTCATATGTGGCTGATTATTCTGACTCCTAATATATATACATTTAACCCCATTACATTTGTTTACCAAAAGATTCTTTTTTAACTTTATATTATCGAGATACAATGTTCCGTTCATTATGTGCCAAAGCATCCACAAGAGCACTCCACATAACAGTCCATATGTTGTGCCTATCAACTCTACGCCTATCTCAAAGAATTCCTAATAAAAACTGGCTTAGGCCTTACAACATCAGTCAAAAGTGAGGTATCCTCAAAACTTCAATATATTCCACATAGGTACCACTTGCACTTGTTGTCCAGAAAGGAGTTACCATCAAACCAAAAATAATTTGTCTACTATTACAAGTCAAGGAAACAGAAACTAGCCCAAGAATAGTGCATGAAATATAACATCACAGGCTCAAAGATTTTGTCCTTTGAACTCCTCTACCTGCAGAACTCTAAATTGACCTGGAACAACAGCATTAGAAAGACCATTTGCCTGAGTTTTACCGACAGTACACATTTGAATCTTATAACCGAGAAATGTTCAGTAGCTGAGAGAATCTGTTCCAGGAATGATCTAAAAGTGCAATATTGGAGCCTAATGTGCAAATTTTACAAGTCTAATTGCGGCAACTAGAAATTTATTCTTTTAACTGTAAATTAATTATGCAGTTTATTTTCTATGGCAAATAACGAATTAATCACACTGCAATTTTTCATCATAAAAATACTGCAGAAAATAAAATGCTAGCACGCACAAAAATATGACACCGTTATCTTTGGACAATTGTAGTCAGAAAAACCCAATGCGGGAAAACTGGTGCAACAGATAAGGGTTTTACTATTATGTAGCAGCAAAAGTTCCGAGTACAATAAAATGGATGCCAAATTGGCAATTCTGTCTGACAGAAATACTGGTAAAATTACTGAGGGAATTTTACACTCCACAAGCAATCCTGAGCTGATCTGACCCCACAATCAGCTCCAACTCAGCCTTTGCGTCAGCCTCTGCGTAGGTTGAATTTCACGCTGCTTGGAACTGCCTCTGTTTGCCCGGATCTGACTGCCTTTGCCTTTGAGATAAATTCGCTAGCCCCTCTAGAAGAAATTCCGGCACTCAACAACTGAATCGACCACCTGCTAGGCTGAATCGAAGTGCCCCTCTGAGGTTCTGCGCAAGCCCCTGCGTAGCCTCCTGTGGAATAAAATCGACCTCCTCTCATTGACTCTTCCAGTGCTAGAAATCTCCTCTGGAATTCTGCTATCTCTACTCCCTCTCACACCTGTGTTCCTTTTGGCTCGAACTCTTCTTCCCTACTGTTGCAACTGGATAGCTCGATCTGCCTAGGAACTCGCTGCTCTGGTGTGTTCTCCATCAACCCCGTCAACCTCCTGTTATAATTTTCAGTTGACTCTTCAACGACCACGGTTAAATCGTTATTGATAGCTGAGATCATCTTTAAGTCAATCCATGTGAGTTTCTAGAGAATTCTCACCTTTCTCAATTAATTCCTATTAATTAACCAATTTTCCTAAGTTAGACTTAGGAAAATTTAAATGATGGTCAATTAATTTAATTGAGCTATCTCTAGGTGTAATTTCCAGAACCGATTGCTGGGTTTTGGAGATCTCATGTGTTTTAGCCTCTCTACAAAGTTTGAGATTAGAACACCATCCGACGCTACAAAAACTAACACTCCTTAATGAGGAAGGTGTTCTAGTGCTGTATTGCTACAACACCTTATCTCTACATCATTCTCCCATACACGCTGCTGATGTCTGAGTCTCTGACAATTGTCGCTCCCTGCCACTGTTGATCAACCACTGCGCTAACTTTGATTCATCTGCTATTGGTTGTAGTTGAACCATGTTGGATATGTGTTGTTGTTGACACTACTCTGTACAATCTGTACTACTGTCAACTTTGCATCTGCATTGCAACCCAATTAACACTCTCTCACTGTTGTTGGTACTGCTGCAACTGAGAAACATTCAAAATACTTAGTGTCATTTTGCTACAACTGTCTCCTAAGTCTTTGACTGCTATTAGCCTCTACACTATCCATTGGGAAACCTGTGATGTTGTTGATTCTACACTATGCCTCCTACACTGCTATCAATGCTGCTCTGTGCTCCTCAGCATCTGACTGTAACTAGTACTACAACTGTGACTTTGGAACTGACTGCACCAACTGACACTGATCCTCCTACTACTGAATACTGAGGGTCCCTGTAACAAGGGTGTTGCAACGATCTGCGCTGGACCCTACCTGAATCTCTGCAACTCTAGGACTAAATCTCTACATCACCCCACCTCTCTCCTGGAGATATATCTGCATACATGGCGAAATCTTCCTGGAAAGATTATCGATCTTTGCGGATGCTGCCGCCTGATCCTGCTTCTCCTTCTTGTCCTTATTCCTCTGAGGACACTGGGTACTGTAATGGCCAAACTTGCCTCACTTGAAGCACTTGATCTTGGATAAATCCTTCTTCTTCTTCTTTTCTCCTTGCAGGCTTTGTCCTTGACTCAGACCTTTTGCTTTCCCTTGATGCAAGGGCCACATTATCTTCCTCCTTCACAACCCTCAATCCTTTGCTGCTACTGTCGCCAATGGAGCTCTTTACTAGAGCTCGCCTCATCTCCTCTTGTGTGATATCTTCCCACATCCAGTCCCACCCAAGAAACTAATCTCATCCCAGAATGCCTTGGACGAAGGTCTCCCATTCCTTGGTGACACTGTTGAGGGAAAAACACACAAGTTTTGTAGGTGGAGACGACTCTGTTACGAATGCAAGCTCATCTCGGATATCCTGAATTTTGGTGAGATAGGGGGTGATGCCTTCACCCTTCTGTATTCGAACATTCCTCAACTTGTCCTTCGGGAACATCTTCCGTTGCTCGAAAGGATTTTGATATAGTCCCAGAGCATCCCAAATTTCTTTGGTCGTATTCTTGGCCGTAACGTGTGAGACCATACGATCTCGAACTCCATTGAGAGAATCAACCGCTTTGCCTTGGCCATCTCCTTATTGTAATTTGCTAACTAATCAACATTTGTAGGTACGACTATGACTCTTTCTGCGTACATCTTTAGAGCATGTTCGTCTAGTTGGAATGCCATCCTAGCCTTAGAGATACAATAGTTTGATGCACTCTCCAACCTGTCTTGATCTCGGAGTCCATCACTGCAAAAACTCGACCTGGGACAAAAATCTCCATCTTTCACTTGCTCGACTGCTAGCATTGCTACTCACACTCCTTCCTAGAGCGAGAAAATCCACCTGCTGCTACTGCCTACTACAGCTGGAAATTTTGGATTTCTGAAACTAGAAACCCTCTAAGAGAAACTCCCTGTGTGTGTGAAATTTCTCTTCCAACTGACATTGAATTTGCACTTGCAAACTGTTGCAAACCGTCTGTGCCCAGACCAAGAGTCTGCTCTGCGAAAAATACTAAGCTGCTGCTCCCTTTGCCCCCTGGAATCACTTCTTGGACAAATCAACCCTTCCTTCACCCTACTACTAGAAATTCGACCCCTTGTCTAGCAATTTGCACTACCTAGCTAGGCACTGTGCAGTCCCTTGGAAATTCTTGCTGCTGCTCCCTCTGAACACTTCTCCCTCTTTATCTCTGAGCCTCCTGTCTATCAACCTGGCTTTGATACCATGTGAAAATTTTAGAAGTCTAGTTGCAGCAACTAGAAATTTATTATTCTAACTGTAAATTAATTATGCAGTGTATTTGTGTTAAATTATGGTATGTTCTATGCTTAGAGCAGTTTACTTCTTTTCTTCTTATTAGCCACAGATTAGCAATCACATATACATTAAGTAAAGTGCAGATAGAACAATTAATGATCAACAAAAAACAAGCCAAGACAAGAGACACAAGATGTGGCGGCTAGCCAGGGACAAACCCCAATGCGGGGAAACCCTTTGATAAAATCTTCTTTTATCTTCAATAGTTCAACAGAGAGAAATAGTACAAAATCGGAATTCTGTAATTTTATATCAACAACAGCAAAGTCAAACTTGGTCAAACGAGTTGAAA
>APFE031445984.1:463-16104 GCA_000404065.3 Pinus taeda | reverse complement strand
TCTCTTTTTTGAAGCTTGAAATGAAGAGCAGAGGTATTAGGCTTGACAAGGAGGATAATATGACTATTGATGGAGCCATATTAACTACAGATAGTCATGGTGACAAATTTCAGTGTAACACACCCACAGGGGTACCTCTACACTGTCAGGTCAAACACTCCATTGATCTGACCCTGGGTGCATTGTAACACAATGAACCAACCTATTGATACTCTGTTATAGAGAAGGATGAAATTAAGAGGAAGATTCAGGAGTTGTTACAGAAAGGGCACATCAGGCTAAGTTCATCACCCTATTAGAGCTCGACCATATTGGTATAGAAGAAGGATGGGACCCGGAGACTATGTATTAACTATCGGGCGTTGAACAAAATCACTATCCGGAATAGGTATCCAATCCCACAGATTGATGACCTTATGGACCAACTCGAGGGGGCCAATTATTTCAGCAAGATTGATTGGACATCTAGTTATCACCAGATACTAATAAAACCCTTCGATGTGTGGAATATTGCCTTCCAATCCAAGAAGGGCCTTTTCGAATGGCTGGTCATGCCTTTCGGGTTGATGAATGCTCCCGTAACCTTCATGAGGTTGATGGACGACATATTGTGGCCCTTGACCAACTCATTGATGGTGGTGGATTTGGATGAAATTATGATCATTAGACAGAGTTGGGAAGAGCATGTCCACAATATTCGACAGGTCCTCCAAATCCTGTGGTATCACAAGTTGTGTGTCAATTTGGAGAAATGCACTTTTGGTATGATCCGGATTAAATATCTAGGGTACATCATTGATGAGTGGGGTGTGCATGTGGACCCAACCAAGATACAAGTCATTCAGGATTGGCCAACCCCAACCACTCTAATAGAGCTCTGCAACTTTTTGGGTCTTGCTAACTTCTACCACAGGTTCGTGTTGGGGTTCTCTCATATCACTTGGCCTTTGAGTCAAGTCACCAAGGGAGGACTGAAAGAAAATTTCTTTTGTTTTAAATCCCAACAGAAGGTGTCAAGTTAAAGCATTACCTATGCACTCCACTAATGCTAACTTTACCATACCTGCAGGAACCATTTGAGATCGATACATATGCCTTCGACTATGCTATTGGTACAATTATTAATCAGCAGGGGCATCTAATGGCAAATCATAGTGAGACACTTTTAGACACATTCCGAAATTAGCCCACCTATGACAAAGAGATGTATTCCATTTTGCAGGCCTACTGATAATGGAAGCATTACATTATGGGGAAGGAAATGGTCATTCACATAGACCACTGACCCCTGCAATTCATAGAGACACAAGGGAAGTTACAGAACGATCGCCATCAGACATGGTCCACATACCTGCAATAGTTTAATTTGAACATTAAGTACAAGAAGGGAAGCACCAAAAATGTTGTAGACTTCCACAACCGACCACCGGTCATGGTGATGGCCATTGTGATATACTCTTTTGGGTATGAGACTACAGGGTAGCCGCATATTTACAAGAGTGATCCATAATTTGACAACACATACCAGACACTCCTGGAAGGAAATCAAGTTCCAAATTCTCATCTCCAGGATGCATTGTTATGCCACCTGGGACACCTCTATGTTCCTTCAAGTGGGCATGCCAAGATGATTTGGGAGGCACACTACAGTTGGATTGCTGGACATTTTGGGGTAGAGAAAACAGTGGCAGTCTTGCAGAAGTATTTTTATTGGTCGAACCTTCGACAGGATATTGGGAAGTACATAAGATCCTACACTTCTTACACCATTTCCAAATAGACTGTCAAGAAGCAAGGCCTATATACTCCTTTCCCTACTCCTAGACGACCTTTGGAATCCATCTCCATGGATTACATGTCAAGCCTTCCTTCTCCTAAGCATGGAAATGACCTCGTTTTCATGGTTTTTGATAGATTCTCTAAGATGGCCATTCTAGCGACTTGTAAGAAGAGTATCAAAATAGAAGCCACTTCTAAGCTCTTCTTTGAACGAGTGTGGGTACACTTTTGGATCCCACAGTCCATTATCTCGGATCAGGACAATAGGTTCCTAAGTACATTTCAGTCAAGTCTATGGTCGATGTTGGATACCAAGCTCACAAAGTCCACGACTTTCCACCCCCAAATTGATGGCCTAATAGAGGTTGTCAACAGAATGATCGTACACACTCTACACATGTACAACTCAAAGCATCCACACACATGGAATGAAATTTTCCCTTATGTCCAGCACAACTACAATAGAGATCTCCATAGATCAACTAGCCACAATGCCTTTCAGGTGGGATTGGGATTCCAGCCACTATGTCCCATTGATGTGGCCATACCATTTTCATCTACCCAGGCAAATTTGGCTCATGTCCAATTCGACGCTGACAGGGCTAACAACTTCATTAAGCACATTCAGCACAACCACCAGTAGCTCCATGGAATATTGGACAGAGCCAATGTTAAGTAAAAACAACGACATGATAAACATCAGGTGCCACACAAGTTCCTGGTGGGTGACAAAGTTTGGCTACATTTGTAGAAGGAACGCCTCGTTGGGCCACACCTCAAGCTTTGCTCACTCTGATATGGGCCATGCACCATCACCAAGGTTGTAGGGGACAAAGCCTTTGAGCTCATCATTCCATCATTCTTGGCTTCCACCAAGTATTTAATGTGGACTGCCTTCAACCATACTTTCCACCATTGTTGGACACATTCGACATTGCAAAACAACTCACACCAGCGGAGTTAAACCCAGACTGCATAGAACAGTCCAGAACTAATCGAACCATGGACACGCAGATCAAGCACACTCGCCAACAGAGGATCTAGCTATATCGAGTTATCAAAGCAGGACAACTCCTTCACCAGGGCAAGTGGTTCATCAGGGACTAGGTTCAACATAAGTTTCCCCATCTCATGGAGGCACTCAATGCAATGGGGAACATTGATTCCTAAGGGGGGAGGACTAATCCAGGTGGATATTGGTTGCCATCCACATATTCCACTTCGACCCCCCATTGTTTCTTTCAGTTTCTCAGTTTCCTTAATTGTAGCACAATTTACTATTTTTGGATTTTTTTTGGGTTCTAAACTTCTGGATCTGTTTTGAGGCCCTAAACAGCGTTTTTTGGAAAACTATTGTATGTGAGTTAAAGTCTTGCATTTGTAGTTGAAATTTATAGTCCTCAGACAGATCTTTCAACGAGGTATCGTGCACATCAAACGAAGATTGTATGCCAAAGTTACGACCCAGGGAAGTTAATGTACCAATTTACCCCAACATGGCCCATAGTTTTGGTGCTTCATCTCCAAGGGTTAGGTTTTTAGATGTTTAGGGTTTTCCATTGTTTCTCAATAGTAAATAGGCCTTTGAGCCTCATTGTAATACAGTTCAGAGGCATGTAGCTACCACATCCCTTCTCAGAGATAAGCTACCATCATCCGAACTAGTTTATTTCCATTTTTTATATGTAAGCATATTTCAGTTCTTTAATATTATTGAAATGGAGTTGTATTTCTATTTCACCTATGTATTTATGTGTATATATGCATTTTGTTGCATTCCTACATAAGTCCATATCAGAATCACCCAATTTAGACCTATAAGAAATTTTCAATTGTTTGGAGGTAGTGATCTTTTTTACTAATATGCGGGCTCAATTAGCCACCTAGAGAATTTGTGCTCTACTGATAGATCTTAAACAAATTATATTTTTATGCTTTTATGGGGTTTATTTACAATCTAATTTGAAGAAATTAAACTATTTGGAAAACGAGAGCAAGTCTCAATACTAACTAGGTGAATATGATATTCTGAAAATCTTTAAATAATTCAATATTTGCAAATATTGTTTTAAAGAAAAGGCACAATGGAGTCCAATATTCATTTTCAAAGAGCAATTCAATAAATATGAACTTGTGTAGATGAAAAATAGAAATGTATATAAGAAATTATATTACATACAATACTCCATAGCACTAGAGAAATTTTGTCAAATGACTCTCAGGTCTTCTAGAAATTAACCTAAACCTCCAATAAAAAAAATATTAGTCTTAATTGGGATAAAATAATTGTCAACCCTTGGTCCCTGCTACTGACCTCTTATTTATAATCATACAGTGCAATTCAAAAATATAAGTTTATTTCATGACAACTTCATAAAGATTCATTTTCTAATTTTTTGCGAGTTGAAGAATCGCATTTTCTATATCAAATTTCAACCCATTAACCTTTAGACTTGAATTGGTAATTGGCCTCCAAAATCTCTACAAAAATATACACAAAACTATCATAAAAAACATATTAAAACTCAAAGCAAAACCTAATCCTAAAACATTCGAAACTAATCACTCTAAGAAAACCTCAATTTCAGCAAAAAAAAAAAAAAAAAAATCCAATTTTTGTTGTTGTTTACAATTCTAAAAAATAGATAACATTTTGATGAAATAAAAGAAACAAAACATTTTAGAATCAAGTTTTCTTTCCAAAAATTAACTCATAAATTTTGGTTTGAGTAGATTTCATATCCCTTTTCTTTTTGAATTTTTGGAGCATTTGACTTTCAAATTTGTTAAAATAAATGTTTCAACATATTGTTCTCCGAGGTCTCCTCTTTCCAACGAGGTATCATGGACCTGATTTGTGCCCCAAAGCACGAGATATGACCCCCGAAAGTCAAAGTCCTACAACAGTTCATTGAGTTGGAAAGTGGATTTTGGCAAACGAAAGGTGCATTATGGTGTTTGGTTTAAATGTCAAAACCATGCATCCCATATTCATGGGGAAGAATAAGATTTAAGGTGCTTTTATTTTTATGTGAGTAATATATGTTTTGTAACATGTAGAGGAAGGTATAGTGGACGTGTGTGTAGTGTATATTTTGGCAGTCGTCTGTAATTAAATTTCATAAAAAAATGAATTAATTCAAACCTTAAGGACCTTCAAAGGTACGTGACTGATTTGAACCTTCAACTAGCTGGATATCCAGGAGGACTAAACGTTAAAAAAATAAAATCTCAAACCTTCCTCAAAGGTACGTGACTGATTTGAACCTTCAACTAGCTGGATATCCAGGAGGACTAAACGTTAAAAAAATAAAATCTCAAACCTTCCTCTACGTAAATAAATAACTAAATAAATAAATGTTGGACCTTCCTCTGCATAAATCCGACATCCGGGAGTTGTAAGTGTATGAAACATATAAAACATACCCAGTGTGTAGGAGTCATAAGGTATGTGAGTGAGTTGAACCTCTAGATTGTCGGATATTCAAAATCTGGGAGGACTAAACATTGAACCTTCCTTTGCATAAATCTGACATCAAGGAGTTATAAGTGTATTGTTTGTGTGTGATATCCAGGAGTTATAAGTCATAATGTACAACAGTGATCCTCTGGATATGTGAGGCATACGGGATATGGGAGACACAAACAAGCGTTGAACCAAATTGTCCCTGACCTTCGGATGGCTAGATTAGAGAGATATCATAATTAAAAATTAATGTTAATTAATTAATTATACCACAAATCTAGGAATCTAACATCCGGGAGGAACAAATGATGAATTTAACTGTGTTTAACCCCGACCCTTAGATGGATGGATTGCCACGTAGAAAATCCAAATCATCACTACGTCAGTTGACATGCAAGAAGGTATAACAACATGGTTTTTCATGTGGTATCGATGACATCTCAACATTTCCACGTCAGAAGAAAAGTGCCAAAACTTTTCACGCTCGTTACTTTTAATGCGGGAGTTAAAATAAGGAAATTTTATATCACCATAAATATCTCAAGGAGACAAAGACAATGGAATATGGAGGGGCGGAGTTTTTCATTTTTTGGGGCAACGACAAACGGTTGGATCCGCTAAAGGAGTCACCTAGCTCAAACTAATGCATGGTCGAAGTATATTATGGAAATTCCTTGACTGCAAGAGGTTTTATAAAATTCTTGTTTTCTAATTTGTATTCCTTGTTTAAGTATGGTATACAATTTGGTGAGGATCTACTTGAAGTTTTAGAGTTGAGGTATAAGAATTTCATTGAATTGTAGCCTTTTTTGTGAGCCTAAAATATTCTTGTACAATTATAGGATGGTGGTGGTGATGTTCCTTAAGAAGCTTGTATGAGGGGAAAAACTAATGGATTGGATGGGAAATAATGAAAATGACTAAATATGGATAAAGATGAGTAGTGGAAGGAGAATGACCGATGATGGGAAAGAAAAGGAGTTTCTAAGAAAAATAAAGTAATATGTGACAATAAATAGTTTTTGCTAAAAGGTATGATAGGTATGTACCAGATTGTCCTCTTATTTTTTTGAAATTTCACTTGAAGCTTTGTGTTCCTAAATTTAATGATGTTATTTCCTTTTCTATTGCAAGTCTAATTTAGTCCTCTGCATATAATAAGAAAAAATAGGAAGTGTTGGGTCCTTTGCTTTAAGGGCCAAGTTTTGACATGTTTTGATGTTGACCACATGTTGACCAAAGGTGATTGTTGGAAAGTTGCATAGAAGGCAACTGGAGAAGGAGAAGGGACCTACCAAATACTATCAGTTATGCAAGATCGACTAGAAAAATCAGGGTTCATGCAGTTGTAGCTAAGCTAGAAGGGTCACTGACAGTCGAGGAAGCAGATGCAGCCGAGTAATAAAGGCAGCCGAAAAGGGAAAAGGTGGAGCATCCCAAAGAGAAGCAATAGTCCAAGCGAGGAAAGGGTTTAAAAAGGCCGAAGGGAAAAGCTAAGAAGAAGAGAGGTGAGAAGGGCACCGAAATGTTGTTGTGAAGCCTATTGAGCCCGCACTATTATGTATTACCTTGCTCATGTATTATCTTGTAATGCTAGTTTATGTTTTTTCGATGAGGCATTCGAGCCAGATTTATTGATGCAATGTTGTTGAAACTAATGGAAGAAGAAGTTGCAGGGATAATATGAGAGTATTCTTGTGTGAATTTACGTGCCCTTTTAAAATTTTGTTATCAATGCACATGCATAATATATTTTCCCTTTGAACGCTTGAGTTGTTATGATTGTACCTTTGATGTTCTAGTTTTGGGTTTATTGAGTATTAATAACTTCAATGTGGTTTCCCTTGATGCCTAGTTCCAGCTCCCTTAACCAATTAAGGTCGCAGCGTGCCTCGTGTGAGACACCTTATTCATCCTGAATAGGGTAAAAATGTCGATGCTACGATATACTATGATAGAGCTTTTGTTGGCCCCTACACCTGAACCCAAAGTCTCGACCCATTCATCATTTTTCGCCAACAAATGGTTTCATTGCCAGGACCTGAAAATTTCCAAAGGGGTCTGGAATATAATGTCGAGAATCTTTAAGAAGGATCTGCAAGATTGGTGGCATGAACAAGTAGAGTGGTTTTCTTCTCAACAAGCTCAACTCCATCGTTGAAGTGCAAAGCAACTAAAGGAAGAAATCATGTACGCAGAACCTGCAAGTGATTAATACGAGAACTTCTGATGCAAGTTTCCAAAGGAGCTCTACAATTAGTCGCGAAGATTGCAAATAAAAGAAAATACTAGTGCCTAGATCCAATCTCCTCATACCTAGACTCAAGCAGATCTTGTTGAAATACATCGGCTCGACATGAATCCAACGCGAGCCATCGATTTATAGGTACATACCACATTAGAGGGATATATGATTGAGTTTTCTATGAAGGGTCATCAATCCTTCTCTAAGGCTGAGGTCGTGTTCAAGTGGAAGTTGTGGGGAAAATTGTTGAAGGAAATCTCATTGTGTGTTAAGGTTCTGATGGTAGAAGAGAACTTGTTGGTGTTCAAGAACCTGCGCATGGTAGCTTAAAGCCCCGATACTGGGGGAAGGGCATAAGGGGAGGGATTCTACCTAACTAGGAGTTATGAAAATATTGAATAAATGGATGTGGATGACTTCTGAAAGGCCAAAGATTTAAAGGCACAAAGGAGAGCACAAATAATTGAAGAATGGCGGGAGAGAGCTCTACAAGAGATCTATATATGGCAAAGAGAGATATACCAAGCAGGAGAGGTGTTAAGTAGTCCAAAGGTATGAGAAGGAGAAAGAAGATGGTTGAAATTACAAAGTGAGGGGGAGGATTCTAGATTGAAACCTAGTCCAATAGGAGAGGTCGAGACCTGTTACATAGTATTTTTTCATGACTCCTGCAATTCCCTGTGACATACCCTAAAGTGCCCGAAACATGACCATTATATAGTATACTCATCTAGTTATATAGCTTAGATCCATCCTAAGACTTTGATTGGAAAATACATTGAGCTTTCCCTGAAGAAATAGCTCTTAAAGCCCTAAAATGAGAGTCATCACTCTTATGAAGCTTAAAATCATGATGATCGCCTATTGCACTGTACTTGACCAGTGATGGCATCACTCTGTTTCCTTGCATACCCGTGATGATCCCAAAGAGGATGAGAAGCTTTGTGATCTAGAAATTTCCAAAGCAACAAGCTAGAGGTTGTTTTGCATAAATGAGGTTGAATCCTCCCAACTTGGCCTCTTGGTCTTATCCCTATGAGCTACCTCCTTGAGATGAGGGCATAATCCTATATTTGGAGAATTCCTAACTCCCTTTCCCAATCTATAAATTCGTCCTCTCCCATTCCCAAATGGTTGGTCTATGTCTATTTTCACTCTTATGCTGAGATTGTGCCTAAGGCTATTCATTTGACTTGGAGAAGGAGTGCTTGGAGAGTTCTTGGCTTGGAATTTGATTACCACTCAAGGAGAGCCTTTCAACATCAAGGATTTTGTTGTAAGATTCCATTTATTTCCTAATAATATACAACTGTTGGTTCATCTTCCCAAAATATATATGTTCATGTATTATTTAGCTTGGCATTCCTTTATCAGTTAAGCGAGTTGTTATTGGATTTGCTATTGGTTTTGGCATACTTTGTTGTCTCTTAATCACTTGTGCAGGTACATAAACTCTAAGAGAAGCAGGAACAATTCCATGACACAAGCAGTTCGAGGCCCTCAACAAAGGAAACCGAATTAGCATCAAAACGAGGTAGGTCATCTCTTTCGTTCTACTTTTCAATTATAACCTAGGAAGATGTCTTGTTGATTGTCACTTCGGTTGCTAGACCCACTCATTGGGCTAGAGGGATCATCTCTGTCCGAAGAGAGGATTAACCTTGACAATAAAATCGCGAATCCACTCGGGAGCCTATGATCCTTTCCATCCAATCCTTCACCCCAAACTTTTGACTAGTTTGACCAACGTTGATTTTTAGGCTTGTCTGCATCAGTCTGGGTTTATACCATCACTGATTACTGCCTTAAAGTGCTAAGTCTAGATTTTTTCTTGGAATATTTTTAGTTTTTTTTCCATATTCCTCGCCCATCATAGGTTTAGCCTTAACAGTTGTGATGGCATCGCTGTTTTTACCTTTATAGTTGCGATGAAATTTTTTTCTTCATTATTTGGTCGTGTTGAAACCATCACTACTTTTTCTATACAAAGCAGTGATGCCATCGCGGGTTTGCCTATGCAAAGTAGCGATAAATGCAAGTTTGGGTATATAAAGTAGCGATGATCCTTGAATGTGAGATTTTTTAAGGTTTCTTCCTAAGAATCCAGTGTGTCTTGGCCCCTAAGGCCTTTTCCCATCCTGTATGCTTGGATTTGTCAATTTTTTATTGATTTCCTTAATTAATTTGAAAATTTTGTCTCATTGGCTTCGAAGTGAAATATGACTGAGTTCTAGGGTTTCTGGTCAATTGGTCATCCTTTTCTACTTGTTGGTGTCTTTGAGATGTTTGTTTTCCTGATTGATTGAGTGTTGTTTTTTTATAGAAATTATTGAAAACATAATTTTGCATCTATTTTAGCTTGTATTTTGAAATTTACTTTACGTGAAAATTCATTAGATTAGTTGCATTGAGAAGTTATTTTTTGAGATTCATCATTGAGAATAGATCACATTTTTCGATGATTGTAAGCTAAAAACTACATTAGGTGCATCAAATCATTCAAAACAAAAAGAAAAGCATAATTCATATAAGTGCATCTTTGTAAATTCAAAATCATTTTGCTTTCGAAAAGTTGCATCTAGGATAGTGAAAAGTGAAAATATTTTTTACTTTTTGCATTGCATTTGGAAGACGAAAGTGAAAGTTAGTGGAAGGCATTTTGCATGATGCATTTTGTTTGATGCATTATTGATTGAAATTTATACCCTTGGTTAGTCTAGCTTTCATAGAAACGAAAGATTTATTTTTCTCGTATAGTTGCATCTTAGATGTTCAGGTGACATTGTGTTGAGCCTTAAAACTGAAACATAATTTCAAGTTCAACTCTAAAATATATCAATTAATCTAAAGAGCATTTGAAACATTAGTGCTTCATACTTAATGGTCTAGGCTAGAGACGTGTTCCGAAGTCTTTAAAACTTAGCAGTTGTAGTTCGTTCTTGCATTAGATAGTATAGCACAGACTTGTGCTCCCCGTACCGTCGAGTATATAAATGGAGATCCTCATAGGTTGCAAACCTTTATCCATAGGAAGCCGATTTTTCCACCCTGTAAACATGATACACCGAACACAACATTCGGGAAAATTGCCTTCACATATGTCAAGTCCTTGGTAAATTTATTTGTTGAGGTGTATATTGCATTTCATGGTTACTTGGTAATCCTTTTTTCCTAGAGTATCTTGAGTAGTCGTTTCAATCTTTTATGACTCCTTAATTTTGAAAAGATCATCAAGCGCTTATCCTTTCGAACTCGCTAAACCAACAAAACCGACCAGAGTCACCTTTTCGTCCTTTTCTCGACTCTTAAAACATGAAAAGGCCAAGTTTTTGTTTCAAATTCTAACATAAATTGAAGTGCAGAACAACATCCTTCTTGTGGAAATACTCCTTAATAGATCTTAGGTTTATACCAATGGCAACATTTCCTGAGTCTACCATTCAAGGAAACCCCTCTATCGGGAATCCTAGTCCTTTTCCTTCTTTCAGAAATACTGGTGCTCCCTATATGGTGACGTTGTCCCTTCCTAGATTGACCATTGGTCTTCCAATTTGGTTATTTTCAACCTCGGTGGTTCCAAGTGTCTAAACTGATTTTCAACCACATTCCTCCTCCACTTGAACAATATCAACCTCATGTTGATCCTAAATTTGACCCCTTCCCTTCTTTTCTTATTTCTTCCTCCTCACCTGGTGAAAGTCTAGATTGTACTAACTAGGAAGCTAAGAACAAGAAGAAGAGGAAAAAGAAGAAGAAGAAAAATAAGCAAGGGGGCAACCAAGCAGTCATTGCTATGGATGCAACTAATGTAGGAAAATCTTCCAACCAGCCTCAGAAAATAAAATTGCCTTGCATGTTATGTAAGGGTGACCACCTTATTCGGAATTGTCTTGGTATTCCCAAGGTCTTAGAAGTGTGGTCCATAGGTTCACATCGACCTTTGTCATCAGCCTCTGGAGATCATGCTGGTGATAAACCTTCAACTAGTAAATCCCATGGGAAAAAGGGGAAAGTCAAATTTCCATGTAAGTTGTGTGAAGGTAATCATCACATTCACCTTTGTCCTCTTATGGATGAAGCTTCCAAAGAGTTGGAAAACCTTACATTCCCATCCACATCTTCCGGCTAGTTATCGAAAGCTTTCCCTTGATCCTTCACTAGTTGATCTACTGGTTGATCAAAAGTCATATTTGGTCAACACCACTCTCTCTAAAAGTGAGTCTCATGAGTCCATTCTCAACCAACCATTGGTTGAGAAACCAGTAGCCTTGGCTCTGCCTTCAGTTAATTGTACCTTTCCAGTAGAGAGTGAACCTCATACTGCTCAGGTGTAGGTTTTAACCACGTACAGAAACTACCTGCATACGAATTCTAAATCACATGAAAAATAAAAATGCGAGAGCATAACACATAAAACACATATACACAGGGATTTCCCACTGGATCCCAAAACCGGGACTACCAGCTTGATTTTTCATTATGTTCCTTTCAATGTTACAATACATATTTATACATGCCAAAGCATCCAATACCATGGAACGAAAAACCATCACGTCCAAAACCATGGACCGAAAACCATCGCGTCCAAAAAACATGTGCGAAAATCATGCACAAAACCATAGGTGGGTCCGCCCAACCTAACATAGGGTCCAAAAGAAAATTTTTCCGGGGCGCTGCCTTGGACCCCATAAAGTGGGGTTACGGGTACCCTTCAAACCCCCTATTAACTATGTGGAAAGAATATAACACAACCCAACAATCTCCCACTTGTTGTTTTCTTTCCACAGGGGGCCACAGGAGAGCTTAGTCATTTTTCCAGCCCTGAAACACCCATTGTTTCTCTACACCAAGAGAACTTCTCAGAGCTAACAGATTTTGTCAATGCATCTGCAGTATTCTTCAAAGTTCCACCTTTACCAGCAACACCTTTTTGTCTTCTATCATATCCCTCACAAAGTGATACTGAACATCAATGTGCTTTGTCTTTGAATGATAAGCAGGGTTCTTTGCCAAGAAAATTGCACTTTGGCTGTCATAGTCTATCCTTATAGCTCCCTGTACTAACCCATACTGGAACACAATCTCTGCAACCAAACTACTTCCTTGCTTCCATGAGTGGCTGCCATGTATTCTGCCTCTGTAGTTGATAGTGCCACTACAGATTGTTTCTTACTCATCCAACTGACTGCACCTCCAAATAGGTTAAACACATACCCACTTGTAGATCTTCTTTGATATCTCGAGCCCAGTCTGCATCAACAAAGCCATGAATATCCAACACTTTGTCCAATCCTGGTCTTCCTTGGTAGCACAAACCATAATCACTAGTGCCACGCAATACCTGAAAACCCGCTTCACTGTTGTCCAGTGCTCCTTCCCTGGTTTTGACATAAACCTACTCAATACTCCCACTGCATGTGCAATGTTTGGTCTAGTACAGACCATGCATACATCAATGCTACCGACTGCACTTGCATATGAACATGGGACATTGTCCTCTTCCTCTTCTTGTGTCTTGGGACACTGTTCAAGCAGATAACCTCACACCTACGAGGAATAGGACACTTCACCGGTTTACTATCCTGCATATTAAACCTCTGCAATATTGTCTCGACATACTTCCTTTGGTTTAACCAGAGCTTCCTCTTTGCCCGATCTCTTTTAATTTCCATGCCAAAATATAGTTTGCAGCACCGAGATCTTTCATGTCGAATTTGGAGGACAATTGGGTCTTCAAATCCTGGATAATTTCTTTGTCATTTCTAACCAACAACATATCATCCCACATACAAGACCAGATAAATAACACGGTCACCACTTAATTTAAAATACACACAGTGATCTGCTTTGCTTCTGGTGAAGCCAAGTCCCCATATAAATGTATCAAATTTCTGATACCACATCCTTGGTGACTGTTTTAACCCATACAAACACTTCTTTAACTTGCATACAAGTTCTTTCTTACCCTTCACCACAAAGCCTTCAGGTTGCTTCATGTATATTTCCTCTTCTAGTCCTCGTGAAGAAATGTTGTCTCCACATCCATCTGTTCTACCTCAAAATCAAAAGCCGCAACAACAAATAAAAGTAATATAATAGAAGTTACCTTGGCAGCAGGAGAAAAAATATCTCCAAAATCAATTCCCGACACCTAGGAATAACCTTTTGCTACCAACCGAGCTTTGTATTTCTTCACCTTTCCTTCTGCATTTGTCTTCTTCTTGAACACCCATTTGCTGCCAATGGGTTTCCTTCCAGCCGGCAACTCCACTAGATCCCAAGCCTCATTTTTGTGTAAAGACGCCATTTCATCAACCATGGCCTCTTTCCAGAGCTTTCCATCCTCTGAATCCACTGCTTCCTTCACAGTTTTGGGATCATCATCAGTAACAGACAAAGAAAAATTTGAACAGAAAGCAGATGGACTATACCTTTTTAGCTGCCTTCTTTCTCGAACTGATCTTCTCAGACCCGAAGTTTGTGGCTCTTCATCTTCTGATTCCTCCTCTGTTGTAGAGTCTGATTCTTTCTCCTTTAGATTAAACTCTATCTTCTCAGGTTCCTTTCGTTGGACTACATGTTTAATAACATCTTTCACCCCTCTGAACACCACATCTCGGTTGTACACAACCTTCCGTGTGACTGGGTTCCAAAGCTTATAACCCTTTAAACAATCCTTATACCCAATAAAGATGCACTTTTCAGATTTACTATCCAACTTGGTTCGTTTCTCCTTTGGAACATGTACATATGCATCACATCCAAATACCCTCAGATGTGAAAGAGAGGGTTTCTTACCAGTCCATACTTCTTGTGGAGTCTTATCCTCCAACGCTGATGAAGGTGACCTGTTGACCAAGTAACATGCAGTATCCACCGCCTCTGCCCAGAATTCCTGTCCTAACCGACACCACTGAGCATGCTTCTTGCCTTTTCCATCAACGTTTTGTTCATTCTTTCTGCGACTCCATTTTGCTGAGGTGCATATGGAGTAGTCTTCTGCCGTGCTATACCACAACTTTTACAGAATTCTTCAAATTCCCTGCTGGCAAATTCTCCACCATTATCTGTCCCTCAGCACTTTATCTTCTTCTCTATCTGATTTTCCACCAGAGCCTTAAATTCTCTAAACCTGTCAAGACTTCAGATTTCTTCTTAAGGAAATATATCCATGTATTCCTTGAGAAGTCATCTATAAATGATACATAGTACACAGACTTACCCAGTGATGGAACCTTCACAGGTCCAAACACATCACTGTGCACAAGCTCTAATATCTGTTTCGTCCTTTACCACCAGAGGGGAAACTCACCCGATTCTGCTTCCCATATACATAATTTTCACAGAAATCAAAATCCAGAGAGCTATTACTCATACCTTCTACCATACCTTTACCATGAAGTATTCGGAGGCCCTTTTCTCCAATATGTCCAAGCCTTTGATGCCACAACATGGTCTTCTCTCCAGAGACCACTAGATTTTCTGCTCCATTTTCAGGAACCATAGAACTATTGCACCCGTCAACAGTGCTACCTTGCAGCTTGTACAGAGTTCCGATCCGAACTCCCCGCATCAATACCAGTGCTCCTCGAACCATCTTGCAGGTATCCTTCTCGAACACTGTCTTTACACCTGCATCATCCAACTTGCTTACAGAAATCAGATTTCTGGCCAACGCAGGAATATGCAGAACACCCGGAAGGGTTCTAACCCTTCCACCTTCCAACTTCAACTTTACTTTTCCGCGACCAATGCTTCTAGCCTTCCTATCATCTCCTAAAGACATCACCACCATCGTATTTCTCATACTCGTAGGAACCACTCTCTATGAGGAGTGAAGTGAAAGGATGCACCTGAGTCAATCAACCATGCCTCATGATCTACATGTGTACTTGAAGAAGCCAAGTACACATCCCCACCTTCATCTGAGGTGGTTTTTGCCTCTGCAGAAGGGGCATCATCAGATCCCTTTCCTTTATCAATAGCTTTACATTTACACTCCCTTCTGAGGTGCCCTTCCTTTCCACATTTCCAGCACACCACCTTTGTAGGTTTTCCCAGAGATTTAGATCTCCCTCTAGATTTAGATCTCCCACTCGATGACTTATTTTTGTTTCTGTTCTGGGACCTTCCTCGTACAGACAAGGCATC
>APFE031445975.1:0-10781 GCA_000404065.3 Pinus taeda | reverse complement strand
TTTTGAAAACAGCTATGGTGTGTGTGCGTTCGGCCTTCTAGATACACAACATATGTACACCGAATATCTTGCTCACAGAGCAAATGTATTACAGGTTATTATTCACACAATCAGTGACCGTCCGTAATTTCAAGAATTACAGGTATCTATGGATGAAATAGTAATATTTCAAGAAAATGCCATAACGATATTGAAAATGCCTCAAACTCCAGCACGCATCCCCAAACAATCACAACCATCCACATAATTCGTTTTTTGTGATATTCAAAGCGGAGAGTAAGAAAACGCCATCAAAAGTAATTTCATTGAATTTTTCTATTAAACAGAAATCTGCAAGTAGGCTATGTAGCTATGGGTCTAGAATTGGATCTGCAAGTACGCTATGTAGCTATGGGTCTAGAATTGGATCTGCAAGTAGGCTATGTAGCTACGCCGTACGGGTCTAGAATTGGATCTGTAAGTAGGCTATGTAGGCTAAGTAGGCTATGTAGGCGGGCATTTCTGGGGTTTATTCGAGCTCTCGCTTCTGAATTGCACAATCAACAGAAAGGTCTGGGTCTTTCTCACGAATGTGTTGATCTGGCTCTGTAGGGTTTTGCTGTGTAAGGATTTTGACGGTGCCTCTCAACTGACTAACCACCTTCTCAATTTCCTACTTAATCTACCCACGCTACTTGAGAAACTACCGATTGTGCTACCTAAATTAGTTGTTCTTATGACTGGTGTTAGCACTCTTTAAGGAACTTCGACTTCATCGGATTATGCAACTCTTATGGATATGAATCATGGTGGATGGGGAAGGCTGTCGTGGAACTGATTTGCTCGTAACTCCACTTGCTTCAGAGAAGTCGACGAGTTATACAGTTGAGATGGTATTGCCCCCTCCAACTGATTGTATGATAGGAGCAACGTCTCAAAGCTCTGAAAGATTCTACAGCCATGAAGGAATTTCTCCCTTGATTGTATTATAGGTGAGATCTAGCATAGTAATAGAACGTAATGTGTTCAACACATCTAAAGAAAATGGATGCGCATGCATGAAATGTGAAAAGGAGGAGTTCAAGGAGGAGTTCAATTGGGCGTTTGGAGCTTAATTGGAGCTTAATTCGGGGTATGGAGAGACCAATGTTGTAACAAACAACGTAGACATGAAATGAGAAAAGGAGGAGCTCAATTGGACGCTTGGAGCTCAATTGGGGGTTTGGAGAGACCAATGCTGTAACAAACAGCGCAACCATGAAATGAGAAAAGGAGGAGCTCAATAGGGCGTTAGGAGAGACCAATGCTCAATTGGGGGTTAGGAGAGACCAATGCTCTAACAAGCAGCGCAGCCATGAAATGAGAAACCAATGTTGTCAATACTCGAAAATATTTATGGGAAACCTTACTCCTTACATGGAATATCTCACATGTGAACATCCTCTATGTGAACACAGATCGACACATAGACTAAAACTAGCTCAATTGACATAACTCTTCTGCAATTGACATGTTCTGTAAATATATCATAGAGATATTTGTAAACTGCACCAAGAAACACAGGAGAACAAGGCCATTCACAATTACTACTAACCTTGCTTCTTAACAATCTTTCATTTGTTATTGAAACTCTGGAAACAGGTCGTTAAAAAAGAGCTACAAACTCATCATTCCAGCTCCTCCTGTATATAAAATTCCAATTCATAAAAAAAACAGAAACAAATGGCGGAGAATGAATTTAAAAGTAATTCAAGAAAATATTGCCATGGATACCAACTCAACTCTGAATGCATTGATCAAGTTGGCCCTTCAACCACCCCTGATACTCTCCTCAGCTTGGACTTTCTCTCTCACTTAACAGACACACAAAACAACCAAACCACAACACTACACAACCCACATTACAAACATACCACAACACTACACAGAACATTATGGAGCACTCCATAAGACAAACAACTTTACATCAAAGACCTTGAGAGAGAAAGAACACCCATGCTTAACCACCTGTAGATTGAACATGAAAAAAATTGTCAGGTTACTTGGTTTCCCTGGTTAACCAGTGCAATAAACAGAGAAATAGACCAAACAAATTAAAGGAACAGAAAATTACCCCCTCCATGAATAATCCACTCAGATCGCCTTTCTGCTGTTTTCGGACTGAAAAAACTTCTATCACCTCCTCTTCATTGGTGAATTTCCTCCTCTCATTCTTCATTCACTAGGGGCAAAGTATACAACCACCGATCCCTCACATTCTTAATTCCTCACGCGTGCGGGCGAGTGTATAATAACTAAGGCATTCATAAGTTTTATTATTGTTTTTTTGGACCGTTGTGTTCAAATTCACCTTTAACCAATCTTTTAATTATTACTCATTAAACCAATTTTCTAATTACCATGCATTAAACCATCTTTTAAGTCAGTGATATTATTTTATAATTTTTTATATTGATGTAGTTTTTTTTACCTGCGTTATTCGGTTTCTATGGTGTGAATAAGAGTGATTCCGTTTTTATGGGTGTTGATTTTATATATATATATTATCTACACCTAAATAAAATTTTGAAAATAGTTAGATGGAAAAGTTAATAGAGTTACCATTCATAATTACTCACTTAGGAGCTTATACTTTCAATGTTTTATAAAAGTTATTTTGTTTAATTATTTTTAAGAGCTAAATTTACTTTATTTTCACCATGTTTTAACCTATTTATTGGTCCAAAGGTGTAAAGAAATGTTGAGTATAAAGAGAAATAATTATAAATATGAAATTTAATAGTTGTTCAATATTCAATTCCAGGAATTGGTGCACCATGAGTAGTGTTACATTGCATTTGAGTAACGTTTCTCTTTGAAAGTTAACATCTTCATCTAATTAGTGATATTCATTCAAGAAAAATATCCTTTGAACTTGCACCTTCATGATTTATACGTAATCTGTTGGGAGGTTTTTACATTTTAATTGATTTTTCCCAAGAAAAATATAAATGTATTTCACTCACATTTTTAAAAACCCAATTGTGTTTTTCATGTATGTGATTTTCAATTTTATCATTTTAGTTATGTCTCTCTTCTGTTATATTTGAAAGCACTAGCCCATAACCAACAATTAAGTAAAAAATCAGAAAGACCTATTTTTAATTCTCTTTATGACACATATTCTATTTGTTTTTACATTATAGAAAGGTGAAACAAATATAATAGCCCATTTTATAACACAATATGCTTCTCAAGACAAGGCTACAGTTATGCCTTTGAATCAATTATCTCGTTTTCATTTTCTTATAGTATCATTTGAAGTATATAATTATGGCTTAAAATTGATCTCTATAGATAACATATATATCCATCTCTTCACTTTATTAATGATAATGATTTGTACTCAAAACCCTCATAAGGCCTCCCCTAATGTATGTTATTGACACAATATTAACCTCATTAATGATTTTTTATATGCATAATATGCCCAAAGCTTAATCAAGGAATAATAAAAACATGAACTAAAAATATGAAAGAAAAGTGCATAACTCAATTAATGAATGGAAGATAACAAAGAATGTTCAAGTAAAGAGTATATTAAGACAATAAATCCATGTAGAAGGAGAATGATTTAGAACCCTCTAAGTAAAAGTGGATGTATTAGATATCTTTCCAACATAATGTATAACATAGTATTGCAATAAATGGAACTTGTTAAGTTTCTTTGGCTTTAGCGAATCGTGATTTCTCATCTTCACAAGTTTCCTTCACTAATCATGCTACCAATTTTGAAATTGCACTATCTCATATCACATATGTATTTATTAGGATTATAAAATAAAATATAGGTGGGAGTGGGATCTTTTCTCATCCTATCCAATTTTGGATCCTCTACATACATAAAAAAAAAAAGAGGGAAGTTTTACAATAGAACTACTTCCTTGTCCATATACACTTTATGAAATTAAGTGTTAGAAAGTGAGATCTTTATCCAACTTTCTAGTTATCTTGATAGAAAAAGAAACGAAAAAGTTAATATGATAAAGAGAAATAGTCACAACAAATTGTGGTTTAAACTAAATCTCCAAAATGAAGATAAGTATGAAAGCATCTTCCATCCCTTTTCAAAAATTTCAAATAAATTTCCAAGCAGAAAGTTAATGCATTAAGATACAATTGGATTTATCTCAGGTGGCTGGAGGAATGGCTATCATCCTCCCCACCTAGGTTCGATTCCCACAAGTGACATGTTGAGCTCATATATAGTATATTTCTCTAATGGCTTTCATCATTGTTCTCGACTCGCCTTGTGGCCTTAATAATCTAGGGTTTTCCCTATGTATCATCTTCAAAATGAGGGAAATTATCCAAGGGCTTTTCCTGAGATTTGTAACATGGGAAAAAATACAATATATCGTGGAAACCTTATGTACCAATAAGTTTGGCCTTTAAAACAAAGTGGTCATACTAGTGTAAGTGTGGCAAAAAGCCATAAATAGCTAAATGTATGCAAGGGCTAACCCTTTGTACTACTATAGATTCAAACATACACCAACATTTTATGCCACTATAGATTAAAAATACACTATAGATAGTACAATGCTAACATGATAATGTTTGCACTCATTTCAATATAATTACTCATTACTTGATTGATTAATAAATATTTCAATATACAAAAATACTAAAACAAATTTTCATTACTTATAGTTGTCTTACACCATCAGATTTGGTTGAATTGAGCATTATGATGTCTAAAATACCATAAAATGGAAACATTAATAATGTGGGTAATGGAATTCAAAAACCGAAATAAATATCATATGTTTTTCTTTCGTCCCCTCTTTATGATAAATATATTTATATTCCATATGAAGAACATACATGTTTTGGTCCTTTAGGTACTAATCAGACTCAACAATAGAGCTCAAATCCATTACAATAAACCTCAACATGTGGCTTGCAAGAATTGAACCTAGGTGGGGAGGACAACAATTATTTCTCCCAACCAACTAAGATAAACCCAAATGAAAAAACATGCCTCTTAAGTTATGTGAATAAGATGCACAATTTAAGTTATTTGTCTATTATAAAAACTAGAAAGCAATTGAAACCATGCTGAGTTTATTCATGTAGAGCCAAGAGAAGCTTCACCAACAGCCTCAAAGTATGAAAGGGTTACCTCATAGCAAAACATCAAATTCTAAGGCTAAAAGGAATGGGAAATGACATTATATACCTCATAATAAAGGAAATATATCAGTTAAGGTATGTAATTAAACTTTTATGTTTATTTTTTTTTAAAGATAATAAAAAGGTTTTCGAGTAAAATTTGAATTGTTTTCATGGTGGAGAATGTTGATGCTTCTAGTGTAGCGTAACTAATCATTATGGAATTCAACTATCCTACACAATGCGTCATATTTGTTATTTTAACAATCATGTTACTTTATGGTGGAGGCAAGAGTAAGAGGGGCATTATTCAACCCCAACGAAAAAATTGTGGCACAATTTGCATGGGGTCTTGGTCATGTGACAAACAACCAAGTGGAGTTTCGTTCTCTATGGAAGGGTCTAGAAACCTCTTTCGAAATTAATTTTTACTTTATTCTAGTCTTCATTGATTCAATGATTATAATTTGTTAGGTGGTCATTGCTATGATGGAGTCGAGCTTTTTTGCCCTCTTATTCTCCAAAGGATTCTCTTACTTACCTCTCAATTCGACCATATGGAATTTTTTCCATGTTTGAAGACATTTGAATTCAATGGCAAACATTTTGCAAAATAAAGGCTCCATGTTGGGCCAAGGAAGATTATATTTGGATTAAAGAAATTTCAAAATCATTTATATACCATAGTCATGACGAGAGTCCCAAGGCATATTCACTTTCATTCAAATGTTGATACTTATGGAAATTTGTCTCGAAGTGGGGGTGGGACATCTTCGTCCTACTCTAAATGGTCTATGACTCTTGTTAAAAGGATAAGCGGTATTGGGATCTAGATATTTATTGATTTCTGACATTAGTCTTCAAAATTTTCTTCTAGGTGTCCCATGCACCTTATTATGTGTATCGAAATATTTCCTCTCAACTGCAAAATGAAGCATAAGAATTTAATACTTATTTTGTCGAAGCGTCTGGAATTAAATATGGGTATGGAGTTTCTTTCTCTGAGAAGTGGGTTGGAGTTAATTTCATCACCCTAAACTTTCAATCATCAGTCTATTCATCATCCTCCAAAGGATTTTGGGTTGGATATGAAAAGTTTCCTCAGTATGGCTCATGGCAGTGTTTCAGTCTCAATTATATAATAGACTATGTGGAACTCTAGAAAATTCTTTGGAAGCCTTGCCTTGCTGGTCTTGGGGTGTGGGTTAAGCTTGTTAGTTCTTTTGCAAGTCAGGTTAAGTGGTCCTTACCTGAAATGGAATAATCTCATTGTCTTCCAGAAAGCCTTGATGTTGGTTCTTTGTTTCTTAAATTTTTGGGTCTCATTGAGGTGTTGCTGAAGTTTCTAGGAAATAACATAATGACATGGATGAGAGACAATGCTATTCTTCACATCTATTATTAGAAGATAAGTTCCTCTAACTTCTGAGTAGTCTGGAAATTTCTTTGAATGAATTCCATGAGGAAGTTATTTCACTTAGCACTCGGGTTACAACTCTAGGGAATTGTATGGTTAGCAGTGCTCAACTTTCTCTTGGAGGTGTTTCTCCTAGTGTGGTTCTTGATTAGAAGAAGCCTCTTCGCTCACAGAGGAATGACAAGCCTAGTTTTGGACGATGTTGATAGGGGAAACTAAGGACGGGTTTATTGGTTTTAGTTAAAATATTTTGTTGATATATGTTGTAATGTAAATACCTTTTGATACTTGGGATCTTCTATATATTCATAAAATATATATATATTTAGAATAGGGAGGAAATGAAATCCTAGAGATGACACTAATTTTGTATGGTCTGGTGAATATTTACATTGTCAGAGAAAAAAAGATGTTTTAAGGTTTCTAGCTGATAATCTAGTATTATTAATGCAAAACCCTTAACTGTTTCTTAAAAAAAAAAGAAATCATGTTCCTTTGTTTACCATGAGGCTTTGGATTGATAGTGAATGGGTGTTATGTTAAGGAACTCCTTACAAAAATTTCTTTGATTCTATAACACCCTCCTCCCACATTTACTCAAGTTAACCAGTCTGTTGGGGTAAACATGTGATGAGCGACTACTACAATCTCATTCAACTCCCCATATATAGTTAAGGAAATGGAACCAACCCAACACAATCAATCTGACCTGTTTAACATGTCACAAAAGCTACAAGATACAACCAAACCCTTCTAAGTGATTAACCCCTGAGACAACTTGACACTTCACTGCTCTAGAGCCTCAGTCACTCCCATGAAATGGAGTTTCTTGCTCTATGGAAGGGTCTAGAAACTTCTTTGGAAATAAATTTTAACACTATTCTAGTCTTTATTGATTCAATGATTATAATGCTTTAGTGGTCTAGGCTATGATGGATTCGAGCTTTGTTTTCCCTCTTATTCCCCAAAGGATTCTCTTACTTGCCTCTCAATTCAAGCATATGGAATTTTTTCCATGTTTGCTGACATTTGAATTCAGTGGCAGACATTTTGGAAAAAAGGCTCTATTTGGGCCAAGGAATATTATATTTGGATCAACAAAAATTTAAAATCATCTATATACCAAAGTCATGGCGAGAGTCCCAAGGCGTATTCACTTTCATTCAAATTTTGACACATACGGAAATTTGTTGGAAGCGAAGATGAGACATTTTCCTCCTACTCTAAATGGTCTATGGCTCTTGATAAAAGGATAAGTGGTATTGGGATCTGGCTATTTATTAATTTCTGACGTCAGACTTTAAAATTTTCCTCTAGGTGTCCCCTCCACCTTATTATGTGTCCCGAAATATTTCTTCTCATCTGCAAAATGAGGCATAAGAATTTAATTCTTATTTGGTGGGAGCGACTTGAATTCAATATGGATATGGAGTTTCTTTCTCTGAGAAGTGGGTTGGAGTTAATTTCATCACCCTGCACTTTCAATCATCAATCTATTCATCATCCTCCAGAGGATTTTGGGTTGGATATGAAAATTTTCCTCTATATGGCTTATGGTAGTGTTTTAGTCTCAATTATATAATAGATTATGTGGAACTCTAGAAAATTCTTTGGAAGCCTTACCTTGCTATTCTTGGGGTGTGGGTTAAGCTTGTTAGTTCTTTTGCAAGTCGGGTTCAGTGGTCCTTTCCTTAAATGGAATAATCTCATTGTCTTCCAGAAAGCCTTGATGTTGGTTCTTTGTTTCTTAAATTTTTTGTTTTGGTTGAGGTGTTGCCAAAGTTTCTAGGAAACAACAGGATGACATGGATAAGAGACAATGCTAGTCTTCACAATTATTATTAGAAGCTAAGTTCCTCTAACTTTTAGTAGTCTAGAAATTTCTTTGAATGAATTCCATGAGGAAGTTATTGCACTCAGCACTCGAGTTACAACTCTAGGGAATTGTATGGTTGGCAGTGCTCAACTTTCTCTTGGAGGTGTTGCTCCTAGTGTGGTTCCTGATAAGAAGAAGCCTCTTCACTCACAGAGGAATGACAAGCATAGTTTTGGACATTGTTGATTGGGGAAACTAAGGACGGGTTTATTGGTTTTAGTTAAAATATTTTGTTGATATATGTTGTAATGTAGATACCTTCTGATTCTTGGGATCTTTTGTATATTCATAAAGAAAATATATATTTAGAATAGGGAAGAAATGAAATCCTAGAGATGGCACTAATTTTGTATGGTTTGGTGAATATTTACATTATCGCATAACAAAAAGATATCATAAGGCTTCTAGCTCATAATCTAGTATTATTAATGTAAAAACCTTAACCGTTTCTTAAAACGAAACTTGTTCCTCTGTTTGCCATGGGGCTTTGGATTGATAGTGAATGAGTGTTATGTTAATGAACTCCATACAAAAAGGACTTTGATTCTGTAACACCCTCCTCCCACATTTATTCAATTTAACCAGTCTATTAGGGTAAACATGTGACGAGAAACTACTACAATCTGATTCAACTCCCCATGTACAGTTAAGGAAGTGGAACCAACCAAACACAATCAATCTGACCTTTTTCACATGTCACGAAAGCTATAGCAGACAACCAACCCTTCTAAGAGATTAACCCCTAATACAACTTCTAACTTCACTGCTCTAGAGCCTCAGTCGCTCACATGAAATGGGCATGCGTGCAACTGGGGCCCTCCAATCGCTCTCACAACATAGGCATGCAAGCGATTGGGGTCCTTTTCAGCTAGTTCTGAGCTTTCAACCCTGGATTCTATGGCTCCTTTTCTAGGATAGGACCCGGGCCACTTCCCAAAACTCCATGAAACCTTCGAGAATGAAAAAAAACATTGAGACATTGATACAAATGTAAATATTTGAACAAACACTTGATTGTACCCCTACTAGACATGACAGGAATTTCGTCAAACAAGTCATGAATATGCAATCTATAGGTGATAACAACATATCTGAGCATAGGGGTCTCATACTTATCTGAGAATCACTAAGAATATTTGATACCTTATCATATTAGTTGCATCATCATTCGATTGGTAAAATAGGTACCTCAACCCACTGTGATCATTCATAAATAAAACCTCCTACCAAGAAGATAATGCCTCCACATCTTCAATGCATGAGTGATCGTTTCCAACTCAAGATCATGTGTCAGATAATTCTTCTCATGATCATTCAATTTCCTTCATTCATAGCATACCACCTATCCTTCTTGCATAAGGACTCCAATAAACCCCCTCTTGCAAAAATCCATGCACACTACAAACTTTTTATCTGGATCTGAAATCTTTAACACTGGAGCATTCAACAACAACTGCTTCAATTGTTCAAAACATGCTACACATTCTTTTGTACATTCAAACTTCCTACTTTTCCTCTATAATGATGTGATAGGATATGAAATCTGAGAGAAATTCCTGATGAACCTCCTATAGTAACCTGCTAGTCCCATTAATGATCTTACCTCATCCACATTTCTAGGAGTTCCCATTCCATGATAGCCCTTATCTTTTCCGAATCCACTGTTATACCCTGCTTGGAAACAATATTTCAAAAGTAATGTACCTCTATCTAAAATAAAATTCACTTATTGAGCTTAGCATTTAACTGATGCTCTCTCAATAATATCAATGCCGATGCTAAGTGTTCGGCATGCTCTTCTTCATTCTTAGAATATACCAATATGTCATCAATTAATACAACAACAAACTTGTCTAGATAAGGATGCAACACACTATTTATCAATCACATGAAAGTAGTTGGAGCATTAGTCAAACCAAATGGAAATACAATAAACTCATAATGCCCATACTTCATCCAGAAAGTTGTCTTGTAAATGTCCTCTTACTTGATGCGTACCAAATTATCCAGATCTCAGATTAATCTTCGAGAATATTGTTGCTCCTTTCAACTGATCAAATAAGTCATCAATACTTGGCAACATACACTAGTTCTTAATCGCAACCTTTTTCAACTTCCTATAATCAATGCATAGCCTAAGAGTACCATCCTTCTTCTTCACAAACATCATCAGTGCACCCCAAGGTGATAGACTTGGCCTGATGTATCCCTTTTCAAGTATTTCCTTTAATTGCAACTTCATCTCTACTATCTCTGGTGTGCTCATCTTGTAAGGTGCCTTTGATGTTGGTGCTTCCCTTGTACTAACTCAATAGCAAACTTAACTTCCCTATAAGGCAACAAATTTAAAATCTA
>APFE031445970.1:3983-25737 GCA_000404065.3 Pinus taeda | reverse complement strand
CATATTCAATATTGATATTAAATGTAATAGCAGTATAGATACTGATAAAAATGTAATACTACTATCCAAAAGTAATATATTCAATAATTTATATTTAGTTCTCGAATATATTCAATATTAATACTGATAAAAATGTAGTAATACTATCGAAAAGTAATATATTCAATAATGTGACACTCTCGGTAATGATAGCGTAAAACTAAATTTTTAATATCCTTATTTAATAGTTTATATTTTTTTATTCGATAAGATAACATAGGTCATATTTAATATTTTTATTTAATAAGCGTAATTATGTAATGAAGTTTGAATCTATTTTGCTATAATGACGGTTTATATATAAAATAAAATATAAATATAAATGGGAATTAATATTATGATTTTTTATAAAAAAGGTATTAAGTTATATTTAAGCGTGTTGTGTAAAATTATTCATCAATTTTTTTTTGTTTTTCATGTGATTAAGCGAAATTTACGTTGGGACCAACTTATTTATTAGATGGAAGAAGAATGATCAATATACAGTGAGATGATATCATTGGGAATTTTTGCGAGGTATAGTCATTTCTTGGGATAGTTTAATTTCCTAAAAATGTTTTCAATCGTCAATCCCTTCCCATGAGGTTTGAACTCAAGACCTAGTGGGGATTAAACCCCACTCAAAATGATTAGTCTACACATCACACGTCATCAATCAATTATTTTTTGCACACACATACTACATACTCAATTTTACATGCATCATTGGTATCACATCTCATGGTTTAATAAACCATGGTATTGGAAAGGTATTGGAAAGATAAGATTAAAAAAAGGAAATAACAAGAAAAAAAAGAGTGTGGGGTGGTGTGTCGTTAATAAATTAATCAAAAAAGACTGGAAAACCCCACTAGTTATAAGGAAAATAGCTATGAGCGAATTTAGTACAAAGCTAACCAAGATGGGAGAACAACATGATGCACTCCAAAATGAATTAAGGGAGAAGCAAACATAGTTAGAAGCATAGGTCAATCACAATCATGATGTTGTACGACAAGATCAAGTAGAGCTAAGGAACTTCGTTGAAAAAAATCACACAGAATTAAAAGACCAATTCATGTGTTATGAGATCTCACAATGCCATGTTGCAAAACAACGGTAGTCTAGAACAATATGCTTTAGTAAATTCTAATTCACCTAACTAGTTTGACATACCAAACTTCTAAATAAATGTATCTTAAAGTCTACCTAATACTCCAAATTAAAATTTAATATACTTATTGATGACATGATGATACAGAACCAATACCCATGACATACCCAACCAATCTTCGCGTATTCTCCTTGAGTAAAACTAGAATTGTCAAAATTCGATGGAAACAAAAAACAAGGTTTATCCTGGTTCAACAAAGTAGAAGAATATTTTGATATCTAAGGAATTTATAGTGATGATGAAAATATTTGATATGCATCCATTGCAACTTAAAGGAAATACATATAATTGGTATATGTGGTCTAAAACATCAGGATACAAATAAATTGGAATAAATTTAAAGATAAATTCTTTAAACAATTTCAAGGTATCAAGGAAGAGGATTTTTTCTCAGAACTTACCAAGCTACAACAAAAAGGTGTTGTGGATGAATTTACACATGAATGGGGAGCACTTGTTGGAAGAGTACTCAGATTATCAACATGATGCTTGGTGCGATCTAACATCACTGAACTAAAACCAGACACCTAGACTTAACTAAAGCTACATGATATTACAACTACGGAAGACACATTATAGAAAGAAAAGGAGACAGAGGAAAATTTTAAAAGAATGTCATTACTAAGATTCAACAAGGTTTATTGAAGATTAAGGACTCCCCAAACTACTAAAATACAAAATACAAAATACCTTCCATCATAGTTAAGAGATGGAAGCAAGCCTAATTTTAAGCACATTGAATAAAACAAGGAAAATACAAACATTATGGAAAACAATGGGACCTAAGACATAAATTCTTTAGAGGAAGTAATGCCAAGAATTTATTTAAATGTGAATCAAAAGATCATTCAAATGGTGAGAATTGGTCAAATTAGAAGTTGAAGATCCTCCAAATTTCCCCTCATATTCAAATAATGAGAATGCACCGAGAATATCAAAATTATCAATAACAAAAATAGCTCAACTCTAGACCTTAAAATAAAAAAATGCACATCAAGAAGATTAACATAATTTCCTTAATAGATATATAAAGCACTCAAAATTTCGTTAACACAAATCTTACAAAAAGTATTTTCAAATACCCAATACCTAATTAAACATTATGATAACAGATTTTCAAATACCCAATACCTAATTAAACATTATGATAACAGATGGGAAAAAAATTGAAGGCATAGGAAAATGTCATAAGATTAAATTACAACTTCAAGGCTACAATTTAGAATCCTAGTTTACATTGTACCTTTGGTAAGAGTGGAGGTAGTCCTAGGTGTCCAATGGCCATAAACATTGGCACTTACTTTGTCAACCACTAAAACACTTTATAAAGCTTCGATGGCAAGGAGAAAAGTATAAATTACAATGGGTTTCAAACTCCTCAATATTATATATATTATAATATATATAACTATGTGATCAAATTAAAATATTGGCCTCAAAATTAGTTAATGACAAGCCACCCAAGATTCAAGAGTTAGTTCAAAAATAAAAAAATGTACTCCACGATTTGCCATGGGAGATGCCCCCTGAAAGAGAGATTGAACATATCATTGAACTCAAAGTAGGATCAAACTATGTTCTCACCAAACCATAGTAGTATTACCATCATTAAAAACTAGAAATTGAAAGGATATTCCAAGACTTACTAAAGTGTGGTATAATTACAAAAGATTGAATTCCTTATACAACCTCTGTAGTCCTCGCTAAAGAAAAAGGAAAAATATTTCAGGCTATGCATTGATTACAAAGGGTTTAATAAGATAAAACTATTTTTTTTCCTATTCCCTATTCTGAAAACCACCAAAACACTTTATAAATTTTGGATGGCAAGGAGTAAAGTATATCTTACATGGGTTTCAACCTCCTAGAAAAGAAAATGTATCTTCCCAATCAAATTGAAGTTAATCCGAAAACGGCATCGATTATATATATATATATATATAATATATAATTATATAATATATATATATATTATAATATATATATATATATATATATATATATATATATATATATATATATAAATAATGTAATCAAATGAAAAATATGGCCTCAAAAATTAGTTAAAGGACAAACCACCCAAGATTGAAGAGTTAGTTCAAAAAAATAGAAAATGATTCCATGATTTCCAATGGGAGATTCCCCCTGAAGGAGAGATTGAGCACATCATTGAAGTAAAAGTAGGATCAAGCCATGTTCTCACCAAACCATATTGGTATCCCCATCATTAAAAAATAGAAATTGAAAGGACAGTCCAAGACCTACTAAAGTTTGGTAGCATTACAAAAAGTACAAGACCTTATGCATCCTCTGTAGTCCTCTCTCGAAAAAAACGGCAAATATTTCAGGCTATGCATTTATCATAGAGGATTGAAGAAGATAACACTAAAGAAAAAAATTCCTATTCCATTTATAGATGAAATGTTGTATGAACTGCATGGAGTCATGTATTTTTCTAAATTGGATTTGAGGTTAGGATATTACCAAATCAGGGTAAGATCAAAAGATGTGGCCAATACTACTTTTCAAACTCATGGAGGGAAATATGAATTCAAATTTATACAAATTGGATTAAATAACACTCTACTCACCTTTCAAGAAACCATGAATGAAGTATTCCAACCCTAGCTATGGAGACATTGTATAGTAAAGCATGGGATGAGCATTTGAAACACCAGAGTAATTTCTCTTTCTTCTAGAGAAAAAAATTTCTACACAAAGATGTCGAAATGCACCTTTAGAAAGGAAGAAGTAGAGTATATTGAACTTGTGATATCACATGAAGGAGTGAAGGTAGCTCCCAACAAGATTAAATAAATCACAGAATATCCCAAGCCAAGTAACATTTCTAAACTAAGGGGATTTGGGGGTTAAAATGATACTATAAAAGATTTATTCTAAATTATGCTCATCTACAACCCTAACAAACCTTTTAAAGAACAAATCATTCTAATGGGATATGCATCCTGTGTTGTTTCCTTATCCATATGATCTACCAGAACTATAAAATTTTCAACATTTCATGTTATACCCAGAAAAAGGGAGTTTTATAGGTTATACCTTAAAAAAAATTACCACCCAAAAGACAAAATTTTCAATTCATTGATCACTTTAAATAATTAGCCTATTATGTTGATGAACCTACTCACTTCTTGAGTAGACTCATTCAAGTTGGGACCTGAACATAAGGAGCACTAGAGATAGAAAAATCATTTTGAAAATAGTCCAAGCTATTCACCTATGTTTTGTGCACCTCGATTGCTTATTTCATGTACTCATTTTTATTTTATAGCGCATCCAACTCGTCATTCTATTTAGAAAAACATGATTTGAACTTTTGTTGTTTGTTGATGAGATATGATGCAATAGCCATATTCGCATTGCACTTTAGTTTCAAAGTGAGAAAATCAAGTTGAAGAGAGTCCATTCTCTTAATCTATTGCATTATCATCTTCATTAATTTATCATTCATTGTTCCCTTGTTGTTGAAAGGATTCCACTTCTTATTTCCACTCTAGTCTTTAGTTTCACCTCTAAATACACACCATAAGTTTCAAATTTCTCTTTCACCTTGCGTTTATGATTGATAGCAACTACCACCTCCCCTAAGTATCTCCCTACGATTCTTCATAAACCGCACTTCGATTCAAATAAAATCAACAACTCTATATAAGCATAAATTGTAACACTTTCCACCTGACACAACACCTTCATCACTTGTCTCTGCTAAGAACATTTTACCTTCCCTGAGCACTAATTCTTCCCCACATCTACGTGCAAGCTTACTCAGGCTAATAATGACTTGCTCTCTTCCTTGATCGACAAGATGGGTTCCATATCTGATGTCCAATAACACATAATTCAAACAACAAGCGATATCCTTATTCCTATTTCCAAACTGATTTCAAATTTGTAGAGGAAAATGGACCAAGAAATGTTTGTTATTCAAGAAGACATATGTTTGAGAGAGGGGTTGTTCCTTCCCATCATGTTGAGGTTTTCTATCTAACCACAAAGATTAATTCACCCCATTCCTGAGCCAAATAATGCACCACACTAAAACACTGTAACACAGTAGGTTCTCTTTCCAATTTAAGCCTCGGTTGAATGGGAAACAATTTGGTCTCTTTACAAAAGCTCCCTAATCCAAGGAAACTTGTTGCTCATCACTATATATTCCTCTCACTTGCTCATACTCCCCTTTAATTAATTCATTGCACTCATGTGTGAAAAGAGGTGGTGTCCTCCTTCCATTATTCTCACACTTGTGGATTGTACCCTTCCCATCTCTCTTCATAATAAGACCATCACTTGAGTTACCACAGAAGCACAAGACGTGGGTCTAATGTGTAATGTACTCGGTACAAAGTGTAAAATATCTTTGTTCCATAACTTCTGAGATGCTTTGCGAGGTTGAATGTGATTAATTGGTGTTATATTCTTTGTTAATTGCATGATTATCATCTCAAGGGGAGGCCATGTTGCCATCAATTCCTCCAACTAATTTTTTAATATATGCCTTCCTATGGTTATGAATCATAGGATTTGTCTCTTTTTTTAAATACATAGTTATGAATCTTATGGGATTTGGGAGAACCCAAGTTGTTCATTTATGATTAGGTCACCTAGTCTTAGGTTGCACCCTTCATTAGCATATTTATCTGCCTCCTTATTATGCTCACAAAGCACGTGGAAATATAATATTGAGTCTATCCCTTCCACTATTTACCGAATTTGTTTCATGAGATTTTCCAATTCTTTATCTTTTGGAGAATATCCTCTCACCAAGTGTTGAATGAGGATTAGAGAGTCCCCCAACACTATGAGAGGTGACTTATATTCATTGGAAAAATTAATTCCCTCAAGAAGGGCATAAGCTTCAGCTAGGTTGTTTGACATACGTCCAAGCCCATGAATACACCACTACTTTCTCTTTTTTGGGTCATATAATAACCTTCCTCGGGTCTGTACCCCCTTAATATATATTTTGATATTATATTATTTAAAATAAAAATTAATTTGTAAATTAATTCTTAAAAATTAAAGATCAAATATTTATTTTATTATGATATCAAAGCAAATGAGTTATTAATATCATATATATATAATATATAAATATATATTATATATATATATAATATATATATATATTTGTTCAAAGACACTCTATAGTCCAGTATGGGGGGAGATATTGTGTCTCCATTAACATGATGTGTCGATTAAATAATAATTAATAATATAATGTTGGTTTAATAAAAAGTATAAAAAATCCAATGTGGTGAAGAATAGATGGTGATAGAGTGTTCTGTTAGGTACTCTATGGTGAAAAGGTCATTGGCTTCAAACAAGTGGACAAAATTGCAGCCCTGCTAAGGGTTGGTGTGACCTAAGATGGGTGTGATTGAGGGTTGGTGTGACCTAAGACAGGTGTGATCCAGGGTTGATGTGACCTAAGATGAGTGTGATCCAGGGCTGGTGTGACCTAAGACCGGTGTGATCCTTGGGTGATTTTAACGACTTAGATGTCCATGTGTTGCAACTACTCAAGCGACATGTTAAGTGTGCCAATCATCCAAGGACTTATATTTCCTAAAACAAAAGATATAAAAAATAACAAATTAATTCAATTCAATTTTTTGCATTATAATTTTGTTTTTATTAATAAATTTACAAACAATTTTTTAGGTAAAAAATATTAACATGTATATCCAACCATAATATTCAGAACATAACAATTAATAAACAAAATAATTATAAAAATATAAAAAATTAATTTAATAAAACATACAATTATAAAATATGAATATTTATGGAAAATATTTAAAATATAAATGTAGCTACAAATTAAAATCCAATTACCATATAAATTCAAAATAGTACTTCATACCTATAACTATTTCATAACTTATATTTAAATTTAATTAAAACTTAATACTCACAATAAATTCTCTTTTCTAAGAATAGTTTGCTTTATTTATAATCAATACTATGCATATCACATTAAAAAATTATAGAACATCTCAAAGAAAAATACCAAACACGAGTGAGTGTCTCTTAAGATTTTAATAAAATTTAAAATAAAAATATTCCTATATTTATAGATGTGAAAATTATATAAATAAAAATAATATTATTAAGAACTAGCATAAATCCATCTTAACTTCGAATTTACCAAGCACTAAGAGGAATCAAATGTCTCGAGGCGTAAAGTTTTCCTCAAATTTTGCACTCAAAAAGACTTTTGCACCTTAAAGGATTTGATCCATCTTGATACTTTATATGTTAAGAGTTAAAATTGATTTATATTGGTATATATTAAATGTGATAATAGTATAAAGATCAATAAAGATATAAGTATATCAATACAAAAGTAATATTTTCAATGATATGATATTTTTAGTAATGGTGGTATATAACTACTTTTTGAATATTTCTATTTGGTGGTTTAAAGATTTTCTATTTGGGGGAATGGTATATATGATATTCAACATTTTCATTTTGTATTATTCATTTTTATTTTGCATTATTTATATTTTAATTTTAATTATTTCTTCTTTGGATATGTTAATTAATATATTACATCATTTATAATATTATTATATTATGAAATGAGTTAATATTTATTTTGTAGTGATATATACATTTCTATTCTTATTGAGGACATTTTATAAATAGTAATAATCGTTGTACTGAGTGTAGATCATGGTGGCAAGGACATCTCTCTTCCATATGTACAATGTCCTTCTTATTAACATAATGAGGGATCTTAAGTCTTTTTTGGAACTCATTTCCTTAAATGGCTTGGAGATATTGGATTTTTACTTAAGTCCCTAAATGCACACTTAATTTATGTAGTTGGAATCCCATTAAGTGAAGGAAAATGAGTCTTTATGTAGTTGGAATCCCATTAAGTAAAGGAAAATGAGTCTTTGGAGTTAACTTTCATTTCTGGAGAATCTTTTAAGTCTGATCTGGTGAGATTAGGGCACACTTCTATAAAAGGGATAGGGGAGACTGGATTTGTCTCTTGAGTTATGGTTGGTGCTCGATATGTGCCTGATTTCACTTCTCCCCATTTGATTCATAATATGTAAAATGTTGAAGCAGTGGTTGAGCGATTAATGGAAAACTTATGGCTAGTGCTTTTTTTATCCATGATTTTGAATTTGGTCGACCTAGCTAAGGTTATATATTTTTGGGGAAGTGAAGCCTTTCTAGTTTAAGAGATTCTATGAGGGTATGGAAAAATAGGACTAGCCATTGTTAAGCCAAAGTATTAAGGAAACATGCAATTTATTTGAAAATATGTCTACATCCATTGCCAACATATTCAGAATATATGGTATGTGTTTGATGAAATGTCTATAAGTAGAGTGTTTGGAGAAATTTCCACAAGTAAGGAGTTTGGTATCTTGTAATAAAATAAGACATAAGTTTAAATTATGGTTAGGTCTATCTTTGAAAAAACCATTGACTCGTGGATGCATTATGAATATTGTGCATTTTATTTAAAGCAAAAAATTGGAATGTGCACAAGGTATTCTTGTAAATCACTGTTTTTTAATATATGGAGGTAATAATCTTGAGGATCAAAATATATTAATTAGTTTCTATATAGGTAAAGGTTCCATCCTCAATTTGGTGATGTGATTCAATGGAGGAGCTATGGGTTTAAGGATGCTTTCAATCTCCAAAACTATGTCATTTAAGGATGTAGTGAAAATAACTCTAGTAATCCAAATGATTTGAAATATTCTCCTATTTGTAGTGCTTATATCATGAAGCACAATAAAGCGGTTCCATTGGTGGAAATCATAGTTCCAAAGGTAACCAATCTATATTCATTGTATGAAAAACATTTCATTACCTATAGATTTAATGGATATTAGCCTCATATATAGACATTGTTCCATTGGATTCACTTGACTTAGACCAATAAATGTGAGATCTCTTTATGTTCCAAGGATATTATTATCATTCAATTCTATGGTCATGTTGATTATTAGCTACCATGTAAGGACGATCCTTGGTTTTTGTGAAGTGTGGCACTTTTATAGCTCCTTGGTTTCCTAAACCGATCTGATACTATTTTAGTTGCAAAAATACCAATCTGGGTTTATCCTCCAAACTTGTTACATATTTAGTATTGATCAAATTTTGAGTATATTGGGCATGTTGTGAGCACTTACATTAAATCAAGTCTTGAGAGAGTTGTAATAAGTTTATGCACATATGCTCATATTTGTGTTGAGGTAGACCTCAGTAAAGTTCTTTTGGACAAATCATTCTGACATCAAATAATTTTAAATACACATAGGTATTGGTTTTGTTAGAAATTAAATAATAGAGCAATGGAACACATAAAATATTGTAGAAACACAAACATAAAAAATCATTAAACAAGAGAGACAAAAATATACGTGGTTCACCTAATTTTGGCTACTTCCATGAAGAAACAACCAATCCTTCCTTCATATTATCCAACAAATTGAAGGGATACAACCTATAGAAAATCCACTGTAACTTCCTCTTTGCTCTCACATAGTCTGCTCTCTTTTTCTCACACACAAAATAATACACAATCGTTGTAAAACCCCTGCTGAAAATTCCATGTAAATATATATATATATATCTATAGATATAGATATAGATATAGATATAAGGCCATGGTTGATAGGACACGTATTCTAAGCTGAATGGTGGGGGACCATCCTAGTGGGTATTGATTTGGTTTATTATGGCTAAGGAAATTGGAAAATGTAATGGCTAAGGCTTTGGAAAGGCATGAGGCATTAATTAGCATTTTATTTATGAAAATAATGGAAATTAGCAAAAAAGGAAGGTGAAAGGTCAAAGGTTGCATGTGAGGAGTAAATTGAAGGAAAGTAATGGAAAATGAAGAAAATAGAGGCCTCATTGATAAAAAGGCTTTTGAGGATTAGTGGGTGAGATTTTGACAGGTTTTGGTAGAGCTCTCTTCTGCTCTCTCTCTCTCATACTCTTTGATACTTAGAGTTTTCTTGGAGCACACTTGGAGGATGCGACATACTTGGATTTTTGGAGAAAGAAGGAAAATGAAGAGTAGGAAAGCGCAAGAGGGTATCGGGATCAACAACCACAACGTTTTTTCTTGTAGGTATTGAGTTGCATGTATGTTTTCCTCACTAGTTTTGGCATGCATGGCACATGCATGTGGTTTCTTGGTTATGATTTGTCACAGGCATGGAGGGTTGCGTGCACTGACAATGTGTTTTCCTAGCCTTTCCATTTCCTTGTTTTGTTTTGGTTGGTTCTCATGTTTCCTTAGCTCAGGTTGAGTTATTAGTTCTTGAAAGCCTTGGTTGGACAAATGCTCTAGAAGCCCCGTAATGAATTGGGTTGAATTACTAGTCCCGGAAGCCCTGGTTGGAAAAATGGTTTGGAAGCCTTATAACAACTTGTGTTGAGTTATTAGTCCTGGAAGCCTTAGCTAGACAAATTCTCTAGAAGCCCTTGGTAGGTTGAGTTACTAGTCATGGAAGTTGTTATCACTCCAAAATTTCTTCAAAGTTGTCAGAAAAAATGATAGAGGTACCCACAAACCACTTTTGGAGATTAGGACCTAACCTTCCTAATCTCAGAGAGGGCTCTCTCTTTATGATTTAACTTTGTTTTAGTTAATTAATTTTAGGCTAGTTATGATTGTGCTGGAGTTTTTGATTTGAATTTGGGTGTTGGGATCACTTGCTTAGATGAAAAAGGATTGTCTTTTACCATTGGGCTATGGGGTCGAATGTCAGACAAACTGGACTAGATCAAGCTTTAAAAACATTGTCTACATGGCAAGATAGATGAGTTATTACAGATCTCAAACACTGGATGGTGAAATGGTTTCTAATCAAATCCAAGGAGTAATTATGGGTTCCTTAGACTGGATTATGGAGAGAATGAAAGAGGTCAACTTGGATGGGAGAGAAATTAAGGGTTCTCAAATCCGAGTATCAGAGGAAAACATGTAAATGACTAACTATGCAAAACAGAGTGTACTTAAACAAATTCGGAGTTATATTTCCAGTTAATTCATTCAAAGCTGAATAACATTTGAGTTTATGAAACACATAAGAAAGTAAGAAATCAGATAAAGAAGATACTTCACTGCAATAGCTCATCTCATGAATCCTGTAGTGCAATATTTTTATTACTTGCTCTAGTTTGTTGACTTCAAAATTGGTACAATGACCCTTAGGTTTAAGATCAAAATAACTCTACAAATGTATCGCAATCCCCCCTTCAATACTTCGAATTATCAAGTATTTATGCAAAAAGAATTTACAAAATATCTCAAAATGCATTGGGAACTAATCTAGGAAAAGGAAATATCTTCATGCAAGAAGATAAAGACAACTATTGAACTATTGTTTGTTGTCCCTGTTATTTAGGTTTTGTTGTCTTTTGGTCTTCGTTCTTTTTCCCGTTAAGCTGCTTGGCTATTTGGTCTTCACGTTAGATGTCATATTTACTTATGACCTTTCATTTGATACACTTTCATATGATACTCTTTGACCTTGCTGACCTGTCAATATCCTTTTACTGTGCTCTTTTACATTTTACTGTACATTTATATTTTTACTGTGTATTTCCTACAGTAAATCATTGACTTTTTCCCATGTCTCAGCATCTAGTAATTGGATATTGAGCATTTTTCAATATATTTCATTTGCCTCTATATACTTGGCAAAAGTAAGTTTATTAACAAAAAGGTGTTATACCTCATGCTGGAGGTCAAACAAGTTTTCAAAAGTTTGGTACAATACTTTTCTTGTTGGTATGCCCTTCATGGATGAAGTGTTTAGCTAATCTTTGGCCACTTCCCTTATCTTCTTATTATAATCTTCCCGTGTCATTAGCTTATCATTTATAACTAAGGGATTTGGTAATCCATTTTGCCTCAAAAGTTAGAACTTAACCATGAACCTGTCAATGGCCAGTTGCATGGTTTGACACTTATCCTCCAAGTTCAACATCAAATTTTTCTTAGTGAGGACTCTTTTGACTTCCAAAATTGTGCCTGTCCTATCAGGTATCTCTAGTTCTTGCAGCTCATACTTGTTCTTGGAGTTAAGGAAATGAATGATCCTTGCTGCCTCATTCTGTATATCTCCAAGTTCTTCTTTGACTCTCTGAATGGCTTCTGTAGCCTGCTTTATCAAATCAATCTGTTCAAAAATATATTGAATGGTTGGCCAGATATCATTAACAGAGTCAATGATATTGGCCCTCAGTTGTTCCTTAGCCTGACCTAGAGGTTCATTCAGCGTTAGTTCTTTATCCAGGCTTTTGATTCTTTCCATCATCCTTGTGGCCTTCTGTTGTTCTTCTACGTGCATGATTTGGGCCAATTTCTAATCTTTTTCCAGGCTGGTGACCTTCTCCTTAAGTCTGTTCATCTCCATGGTCTGAATGGACATTTCTTCAATTGCTTTGACCAACCTGTTCACTTCATCACCTGTAGAGCCTGTTGCTGATGTATTTACCGGTAGTGCAGTGACCATTGGAGCAGTGGGAGCTAAGGATGCTTCCAATGTAGAAGGTACAACAATAGTAACTGTTGGAACGACAATTGTAGGAGAATTATCAATACTAGCTTGTTTGAGTTGCATCAAGTTATCCAGTTCTTTTTCCATCTCCTTCAACTGATCATTCAGTTGCAACACTAGGTCCATCATCTCTTCATGGTTGTTCTAACTTTTTGGGACCTCCTTTGTCTCTGGGTGTTGTGAATGAGCCAACTTTAGCTGTTTCTTGAGGGATGCTATGTCCTCATTCTTCTTCTTGATCAACTGTTCAGTAGCCTTAATGCCACTTGGATTATGGCCGAGTTTAATGACCAAGTCCTCCAAGAACTTTATTCTGTTGTCTTTGGCCTGTGAGAAGGCCTTCTCCAATTTGTATTGGATTGTCACATTATCCAATGAATCTTGCAACTTATAGGCATCCATGGCCTTTTCTGTAAGGGTGGAATAAATCATTTCTCTAGCCTGCTTATGGAATTCTATCTGATCAATGGGATGAACATCCCTAGCCAACACCTAAAAATTAGTCTTTGTAGTCTACCGAGGTCTTTTATTGTTGTACATTGAGTTGCAAAAATGGCACCTGCATTTTCCCTACTTTGATGTCAAAGGCCAACATCAATCTGGTCGGGTTTGGTGGTGTATGCTTGAGGTATTGGGCATATGTCTCTACCTTCAACTATTCATTCCTCATCTTTATTTCTTTGAATCTGTCTTTGATATCATTTTCCCTATCAGCTGGCCTGACAAAGGAAGAAACCTCCATACTCTATTGTCTCTCTCTCATCTGTGTGTTGGAGGTCGATGGCTGTTGTGTTTCACCTAATGCATCTGCTTCTTTACTTCTTTGCCCCATTGTCTTAGTGTCAATCATTTCCATTGATTCAATGTTCTCCTCATGTTTAGACGCAGGATTCAACTTGGGCCTCTTTCTTGGCTCAAACATCTCATCAGTAGTCTCCATGGCAGAGTTGGATGCCTCTTATTTGTTCCTTTTATGATTCTTCTCCTCATTGTCTGGGGTCTGTAACACAGGATGAACAATCATTTGTTCTTCTATTTCTGGAACCTGTAGGAAGAGTTCTAGTCAAATTGCTTTTCTAAATACATCGATGTGTTCTCAACATCCACAACCATGTTGTCCATATCAATCAATGTGTTCTCCACCCACTTAGATTGGTTGACAAATTGTTCAATGTCTGGTTTGGGTGGTGGATGTAAGGTTTCAATTTGACCTTAAGTCTCAACTTGTTTATGACCCCATGAGGGTCATACTGCCATATGAAGTTGTTTCTGAATTTCATCTGTTGTAATAACCTATCGGCCTCTAGTCCAGCATCTTTATTGCTGAAATGAATGGGCCCAATTTGTTTTTCCCCTTGAACTGGGTTTTCTTCCTAGTAGATAGGAAGTGGACCTCATTAGAATTGATGATTTTTCTGAAATATTCAAGGGCAAATATCCTCATAGGGAGGTATGTTGGCAATTTATAAGGGGCTAACTCGAATACATAAACTCTTATCTCAGTGTGGTTCTGGTAGAGGTACCAGTCTCCCACCTTGTTGTTCTTTGCCAATTGCAGTACTCCCTTGATGTCTTGGTTGATTCTAGGCTGAGTATCAGAAGTCAGCATGTTCATGACTGGGTACACAAAGGAGTATATGAAGTCTTTGTAGGTGAATGTTGTGGAAAAATTCTAGACCAAGGGTTTCCAGTAGACCACTGATCTCTCCTTTCCCCTGGTGTCCAACTTCTGGATGCTCACTGGGAACTTATCTGTCTAGTAATACAAAAACATATAAAACAACACTGAAGAGTATTTGAAAAATATTTTAGTGGGCAATCTAGTGAATGGTTCATGCATTATGTCTGCAATGAGCTAAGCATAATCATACATGATAGCAGGAGGCTTGCCTGGAGTGAAAATGGACAAGAAGGCCAGGATGACCTCATCCACATGCTCATTTGATGTGTATGCTAGGATGCATGAGAGCATGGTGATTATGTGTCTACCAATTTTTGAGAAAATGGTGGCAGCATAGGGTGGGGTATCTGTAGGAGTGTGGTGGTCTTCAATGATAAAATTCCGGAAGATTTGCTTGATTTTCACCTGGTTTAATGTGATGTATAAGTCCAATAGGTTTCCAATGGATAAAGGAGTCTGATTAGGGCTAGATTGGATTTGCAGCATTTGGTTGATTGACTCAGGTGTAATAGTGAATAACAACTGCTGATCTAGGGCAACAATACCCCTTTGGCTAGGGACATAATAGGCATGACAATAATGTACATGGGAATGGGTGAATTTCTAGGAATGTGTATTTAGGTAAATTGGATTCCCAAAGGTTGATTTCATCTGCATGGTTCAAAAATCTGTCCTTACTCCAACAGTGGAGCTTCAGAAGATGGGCTAGAGTTGCAGTGTCTTTTATTTGGAAATCCCTATCTTCTAGGGCCAAATGGTTAATATCCAGGCGAGGAGTTGACACAGGTCTGACATCCAGAGAGCTTTGTGCAACCATCTTTTGGGGAAGGTGTGAATTGGGATTGCAGAGACTGTGGCAGTGAAGCTTTGACAACCCTGGTGGAGTGAAAGGTTAGTTTGCAGGTCGGAAAATAGGAGTTTAGGTATTTTGGGGGAAATACTCTCAATTCAAAGGAAAGATTAATTAAATTTAATTAATTACTATCTGAATTGACTGTACGCTTTCAAATTGAGATGGTCATTCTAGTTTTTTGTCCAAATACCTCAAAATGGTGGTATAGGCTACAAATTGGTTTCAATGGTAGCTGTAGAGGGTACTGTGGCTTTAGTTATGTAGAAATTATGATTGTAGATTAACCTGATAATGCAATATAACTAAAGCAAAATACTTTAATCTACTTCTACAATCAAACTTGTTGAAGCTTAATATATTTGAGCAAGATCAAGCGGAATACATATAACCAGAAGAAGAATCAATGCACATGAAACACAAAAGAATACTCAGGGGAAAGCCTCAGCTAAAACCCCACTATTTGTATTATCATACAAGGTGGAAATATCTTAGAATTACACAAAGCCTTAGCTCCCACAGATAGCCAGCTCTCAGTACAATCCTCCTAGATGCTCACAGGAAACCAAGGCTTCTCACTAACCTTCTCCTATGCCCTCCAAGCCTCCTATTTCCTTGCGCTATTTCTCCTAGGTGATCCTCATGTTACCAAGTGTAACATTGATCACTCACACTGATCTTACACCTTGTAAAACTGCACAATCCTCAAGGAACCTTATTCCTTTTGCATGCATGAGTTTCCTTTATAGGAGAAAACATGCAAATGATAGTACACTGTCCCTATCTTTAATCTCAACCGAGTCTTTCTCATAATAGACATGCATGAGTTATTGATGAGAGAATCTTCAGTTATCTGGAGTACACTAGTTGGATGCATGCATGCATTAACTGACTAAACTCACCATTAGTTCCTCAAATAGTTTGGAACCAATTTAACTAGACATAATAAACTGAGCTAACTAATTACAACTCAAATATAACTCAATCTTATCTCCTTAATTAAGGGATAATCTCCTTAATTTAAGGGATAATTGTTGCATGACTTCAGAAATACTTCTAACGTGAATTTCTACAACTAATTAATCCATAATGAATGAATTAATTATTTTTCAAGAAGCTCGTGAGACTAAATTCAAATTTAATTCACAAGTTTAATTCAAGGACAAATTAAAATTGGAATATTTTGGATTCTATTTTTATCATTTCTTGTAGCTATTTTCAAAACTCACTCTCAACAAGAAAGGAATTCAACTCAATCCCAATCCTGAACCTTTGGAATTTTCTACATGAAACACTTCTCTCTAGTGTTGTAGCTCCAGCAACTCCAAAAACAAAACAAAAACATCCAACCTAAATCAATATGATGCATCTGCCATCAAATTCTATGACCGCTATTGCCTCTGTCAACTGAAAACTCTGCGCTTCTGCTGATTCAGCCTTTCTACATTGTTTTGAATCCTTCTCTGCACTCTTTAATACCTAACTACTCTAGCCTCTATCACTTTGATATCTGACTACATCAATCCCATTAATTCCTCTTGCTACTATGTACTTTGGGCTCCCATAGAAAAGTACGATCCATGAGATAAAACCTCTCAATGGACCCTACCCAATTTCAGCCTTCATGGGACTATCACTTCACATCGCCCCACCTCACACCTAGAGGTATGGCTGCATGTGATCCCTCTGCCCACTTGGCTCAAAATTTCCCCCTACTAGAGGTCTCTGCATGAGTGGATGCCTCCACTCAGTCTCCTCTCAGCATCTCCAATTATGGCTCCTCCATAATTGTCTGAGACTTCTTTCTAGGTCTACATGTTGAGAGGTAATTTACTCTCCCTCTCAACCAACAAGTCTCTAAGATTTTCCTTGGTCCTCAAGGCTTTGCATGCATCTTGAACCTCAAGAGCATACAGGTTCTTAACTTGTGAGCTGATCTGTTTCACTTGTCCTGTGGCGATGTGTCTAAGGAAAACATTTCCATTACTGAAGACAAAATTGTAGCCTTTGTCCCCAAACATCACGATCAATACCAAATTCTTCTTTAGTCCAGGCACATACTTCACATCTATCAAGGTGATAAGAGCTCCATGCTCCCTCTGAAAAGAAACCGTGCCCACTACTAAAACACTATATCTTTCATCGTCACCCATCTCTATGCACATCTTGAGGTCTTTCTCCTCCAGGGTACTGAATAAACTTTTATCGCTGGTCATGTGGAATGAGGCTCCACTGTCAAGAAACCAACCACAAGCCATCATCGATGACACCATGCATGTGATGAGGGTGAAGTCCATCTTGAACTAAGAGGCTAATGCCTCACCTTCAAATCCTTCCGAGGATCCCTTCTTGGACTTCTTCGATGGGAAATTAGCTGCATAATGACTCATCTCATGACAATTAAAGCATCTCACTTTAGACTTGTCAACCTTCTTCCCTCCATGAGAAGAATTCGATTTTGAATGAGAATCCTTCTCCTTTCCTTTCCTTGCCTTACTTGATAAGGCCATATTTTCTTCATCATCATCCTTGGATTAAGAACCATCTCGAGTGCTCCTCCTTATCTCCTCCTGCATGAGATCCGACCATAGTCATTCCTAATCCAGCAATTTCTCCCTTCCATTCATAGAGTCCTAGTAGCTATTCTAGCTCTTTAGAAGGCCAAGGAGAGAGAGGCTCACCATATCATCATCAACAGTAGTTATTCCCACACTTCTAAGCTCATCTCTGCAAGTGGTGAGATTGTTCAGATATGTGTAAATAGTATCACAGTTCTCCATCTTGATTCTTCAAAGCTTATCCTTGAGTGCCAATTTCCTCTCGTCGCTACTATTTTGGTAGAGGTCCTTCAATGTCTTCCACATTGAAGATGGAGTATCCTTCCCATGGAGACTCGAGACAATATGGTCTCGAACTCTCTTAAGGATGATCTGTCTCGCCCTCGCCACACACTTCTTCCATTCATCCAACTCTTGTGCATTAGTTAAACCTGGCTTTGGGACTTCTTGATCAATGAAATCCTTCAAGTCATTGTCTTCTAATACAACCTCCATGTGATCTTTCCATGCTATGTAATTCGAGCTACCTTCCACGACATACTCAAGTCTCAAGCCATAGAATGCCATTGACCAAACTTGAAGTGTGAGATGAATCTGATTTTGTACCTACAACCTTGAACTTCAAACTTCAAATTCTCTCAGTATACTATTCACTGCTCTGATGAACTCAAATCTGATACCATATAGAAATTCTGACGATAGATTAACCTAATAATGCAATATAACTAAAGAAAAATACTTTAATCTAATTCTACAATAAAATTTGCGGAAGCTTAATAGATTTGAGCAAGACCAAGCATAACACATATAACCAGAAGAATACTCAGGGGAAAGCCTCAACTAAAAACCCCAATATCTGTATTATCATACAAGGTGGAAATATCTCAGAATTACACAAACCCTTGGCTCCCACTACTATCCATCTCTTAGTACAATCCTCCTGGATGCTTATAGGCAAACAAGGCTTCTCACAAACCTTCTCCTCTACCCTCCAAGCATCTTATTTCCTTGTGTTGTTTCTCTTGGGTGATCCTCCTATTACCAAGTGTAACACTGATCACTCACGGTGACCTCACACCCTGTAAAACTATGCAATCCTCAAGGAACCTTATTCCTTCTGCATGCATGAGTTTCTTTTATAGGATAAAACATGCAACTGATAGTACATTGTCCCTGCCTTTAATCTCAACTGGGTCTTTCTCAGAATATACATGCATGAGATATTGATGAGAGAATCTTCATTTATCTGGAGTACACTAGTTGGATGCATGCATGCATTAACTGAGTTAACTCACAATTAGTCCCTCAAACAGTTTGGAACCAATTTAACTAGACTTAACTCAGTAAACTGACCTAACTAATTAAAACTCAAATTTAACTAGACTTAACTCAGTAAACTGAGCTAACTAATTACAACTCAAATATAACTCAATCTTATCTCCTTAATTAAGAGATAATCTCCTTAATTTAAGGGATAATTGTTGCATGACTTCAGAAAGACTTCTAACTTGAATTTCTCCAACTAATTAATCCATAATGAATTAATTAATTATTTTTCAAGCCGCTGGTGAGACTAAATTCGAATTTAATTCACAATTTTAATTCGAGGACAAATTAAAATTGGAATATTTTGGATTCTATTTTTATCATTTCTTGTTGCTATTTTCAACACTCCCTCTCAACAAGAAAGGAATTCAACTCGATTCTGATCCTGAACCTTTGGAATATTCTGCATGCAAACACTTCTCTCTAGTGTTGTAGCTCAACAACAACCCCAAAAAAAAAAAAAAAAAAACATCCAACCTAAATCAGTGTGAAGCATCTGTCATCAAAGTCTCTGACTATTATTGGCTCTGTCAACTGAAAACTCTACGCTTCTTCTAACTCAGCCTTTCTACATTGTTGTCAATCCTTCTCTGCGCTCTTCAATACCTAACTACTCTAGCCTTTTTCACTTTGATCTCTGACTACATCAATCCCATTGATTCCTCCGGCTACTATGTACTTTGGGCTCTCGTAGAAAAGTGCGATCCATGAGATAAAACCTCTCAATGGACCCTGCCCAATTTCAGCCTTCATGGGACTATCACTTCACATCGCCCCACCTCACACCTAGAGGTATTGCTACATGTGATCCCTCTGCCCACTTGGCTCGAAATTTCCCCCTACTGGAGGTCTCTGCATGAGTGGTTTCCTCCACTCAGTCTCCTCTCAGCATCTCCAATTGTGGCTCCTCCATAATTGTCTGAGACTTCTTCTGGGTCTACATGTTGAGAGGTAATTTACTCTCCCTCTCAATCACCAAGTCTCTAACATTTTCCTCGCTCCTTAAGGCTTTGCATGCATCTTAAACGTCAAGAGCATACAGGTTCTTGTTCTTAACTCGTGAACCAATCTGTTTCACCTGTCCCATGGTGATGTGTCTAAGGAAAACATTTCCTTCACTGAAGACAACATCATAGTCTGTGTCCTCCAACATCGCGATCGATGCCAAATTCTTCTTCAGTCTAGGCACATACTTCACATCTGTCAAGGTGATAAGAGCTCCATGCTCCCTCTGAAAGGCAACCATGCCCACTCTTGAAACACTATACCTTTCATCGTCACCCATCTCTATGCGCATATTTAGGTCTTTCTGCTCCAAAGTATCAAATAAATTTTTATCAGAGGTCATGTGGAATGAGGCTCCACTATCAAGAAACCAACCACAAGCCATCATCGATGACACCATGCATGCGATGAGGGTGAAGTCCATCTCAAACTGAGAGGCTAATGCCTCACCTTCAGATCCTTCCGGGGATCCCTTCTTGGACTTCTTCGATGGGAAATTAGTCGCAATAATGACCCATCTTGTGATAATTAAAGCATCTCACTTTAGACTTGTCAACCTTCTTCCCTCCATGAGAAGAATTCGATTTGGAATGAGAATCCTTCTCCTTCCCTTTCCTTGCCTTACTTGCTAAGGCAGATTTTTTTTCATCATCATCTTTGGATGAAGAACCATCTTGAGTGCTCCTCCTGATCTCCTCCTACATTAGATCTTACCATAGTATTTCCCAATTCGGTAGTTTCTCCCTTCCATTCATAGAGTTTTGGTAGCTATTCTAGATCTTTGGAAGGCTAAGGAGAGCGAGGCTCACCATATCATCATCAACAGTAGTTATTCCCACAATGCGAAGCTCATCGCTGCAAGTGGTGAGCTTGTTTAGATATGTGGAAATAGTATTGCATTTCTCCATCTTGATTCTTTGAAGCTCATCCTCGAGCGCCAATTCCTCTGCTCGCTATTGTTCTGGTAGAGGTCCTTCAATGTCTTCCACATTGAATATGGAGCATCCTTCCCATGGAGACTCGCGACAATATGATCTCAAACTCCCTCAAGGATGATCTGTCTCACCCTCGCCACTCACTTCTTCCATTAATCCAACTCTTGTGCATTAGTTGAACCTGGCTTTGGGACTTTGTTTGGTCAATTTAGTGATGTCTAAATTGCAACTTTTAAATGTCAACCTGGGGCTCGTAAGCTGATGAAGTGAGGTGTATTGTATGTACTTAGGCAACTATTTCTTAAGCTTTTGTCGTTTTTAACTTTTTTTTTAGATTTGTTTTCAAGTATATCTCTCCTAATGTGATGTGACGAAATAAAGTGAGTGAAGTGTATGAGATTGTGATGTGCTTTTTACAACTTAAAAGTACTCTATAAGAAAGCTTGAAATGAAATCAATGCTTAAAGGAAAGTAAAGGCATCAAATAAAAGACTAATGACATTGGTCCAGTGCCTCTGTTGCTGCAAGGAAATGAAAATGAAATCTATGTCAAATAACAACTAAGCAATGTGAAACTAAAGTAAATCTATCTAAAAGAAAGACTAGTCACAAATACTTTAACTTCTTCTTA
>APFE031445966.1:6710-58919 GCA_000404065.3 Pinus taeda | reverse complement strand
AAAATCCAGAGAGCTATTACTCATACCTTCTACCATACCTTTACCATGAAGTATTTGAAGGCCCTTCTCTCCAATATGTCCAAGCCTTTGATGCCACAACATGTTCTTCTCTCTAGAGACCACTAGATTTTCTGCTCCATTTTCAGGAACCATAGAACTATTGCACCCGTCAACAACAGTGCTACCTTGCAGCTTGTACAGAGTTCCAATACGAACTCCCCGCATCAATACCAGTGCTCCTCGAACCATCTTGCAGGTATCCTTCTCGAACACTGTCTTTACACCTGCATCATCCAACTTGCTTACAGAAATCAGATTTCTGGCCAACACAGGAATATGCAGAATACCCGGAAGGGTTCTAACCCTTCCACCTTGAACTTCAACTTTACTTTTCTGTGACCAATCATTCTAGCCTTCCTATCATCTCCTAAGAAGACATCACCACCATCATATTTCTCATACTCGCAGAACCACTCTCTATGGGGAGTGAAGTGAAAGGATGCACCTGAGTCAATCAACCATGCCTCATGATCTACATGTGTACTTGAAGAAGCCAAGTACACATCCCCACCCTTCATCTGAGGTGGTTTTCGCCTCTGCAGAAGGGGCATCATTAGATCCCTTTCCTTTATCAGGAGATTTAGATTTACAGTCCCTTTTGTAGTGCCCTTCCTTTCCGCATTTCCAGCACACCACCTTTGTAGGTTTCCTGGAGATTTAGATCTCCCTCTAGATTTAGATCCCCACTCGATGACTTATTTTTGTTTCTGTTCTGGGACCGTCCTCGTACAGACAAGGCATCACCATTCTGGTTGTCCATATTTTTCCGTCTCATCTCCTCCGTCAGCAAGGCTGAGACTATTTCATCAAACTGCAAAGCAGTTGCATTGCTACCTATTGCAATAACCAGACTATCCCACGAATCTGGTAGAGAACACAACAAACTGATGCACTTATCTTCATCTGAAATTTTAATATCAACAGATAATAACTGACTTACCACAGTATTAAACGCATTCAGATGCTCTGTCACCGAGTCTCCATCTTTCATCCTCAGGTTATACAGCTTTTTCCGCAGGAACAGTTTATTCACCAGAGACTTAGATTGGTACAAAGTCCCTAACTTGTCCTATAAAGCCTTCGCCGTAGCTTCCCCTGATACATTCAACAATACTGAATCTGAGACACATAATCGTATTGTGCTCTTTGCCTTCCGATCCAACTTCTTCCATTCTTCATCGGTAACTCCCGTTGGTTTAGTACCCGGATCTACCGCGATCCACTGATCTTTATCCACCAACAGATCCTCCATCTTGAGTTTCCACAACTCAAAACTCTGACCATTGAACTTCTCAATCTTTATCTTTCCGCTGCTCGCCATCTTCTTTTACCACCAGAATCGATCTCGCAGATCTCCCACTGAATAGGGTCTACCACAGGCCCGAGCGAAACCCCTGAGCAACAAAGGTGTCCCCTTGAAGCCAAAACAACTCTGATACCAAATGTAGGTTTTAACCCCGTACAGAAATTACCTCCATACGAATTCTAAATCACAGGAAAAATAAAAATGCGAGAGCATTACACATAAAACACATATACACAGAGATTTCCCACTGGATCTCAAAACCGAGACTACTAGCTTGATTTTTCATTATGTTCCTTTCAATGTTACAATACATATTTATACATGCCGAAGCATCCAATACCATGGACCGAAAAACCATCACGTCCAATACCATGGACCAAAAAACCATCGATCCAATATTATGGACCGAAAAACCATCGCGTCCAAAAAACATGTGCGAAAATCGTGCACAAAACCATAGGTGGGTCCGCCCAACCTAACATAGGGTCCAAAACCAAAAATTTTCGGGGAGCTGCATCGGACCCCATAAAGTGGGGTTACGGGTACCCCTCAAACCCCCTGTTAACTATGTGGAAAGAATATAACACAACCCAACAAAAAGTCCTTTACGATGTGCCATGAGGGTCTATTTATGACATGAGGGTGACCTTTGGCCTACCCTTTACTCTTGGACTTCCTCATGAATTTTCAACTACCTCATGACCTTTAGACTTCCTCATGACTCTTCACATTCTATAACTGTCCTATTCTATCCTAATTTTCTAATTGCATAAAATGAGAAAAATATACCCTATCAACTTGACAATAGAAAGTTTTGGAATGTCTAGGTGGAGTTGTTCAACTAGGTAAGAGCGTCAAAGCTTGTACTCAATTGAAATGGGGGAAATATGTGGTTGTTCCTATTCATGTTTGTGTAAGGGAGTTTGGTATGAGGGTGGTCTTTTGGGTGTTCACCTGATTTTCTAAGGTTACTAGCTTTGTATACATTCTCACTAGTTCAATCACGTACCGTGTGATATTCTCCTTTCTAATCAGTAGGTCGTCTGAGTAGGCAGGCTGCCTATATGTGTCAACAAATCCCTAAACTTCCAGTGAAATGTCTTCCTGCTTTCTTACTTGCCAAATTTCCCCGATGGACGGGACCCCATGGTTCTCAATCATTGATTCCAAAACACTAAAAATGTGTCTATATGAAGCCAACACTCTATCCACATCTTTGACAAGTTTGTCTTTTGATTGGATCTTGATGTGTAGCTAGACTTTGGCATTTTGCATGGTGATCCAATCCTTCTTCGGGACTACCATTGGTGCTCCTAGATACTTGATGGACCATTCATGTATGCTATCTAGAGCTGCAATGACTTCATTCAGCATAACATACTTCTCTTTTGTATGGATTTGTATGGCCAAGATTGGAGCTATCGTGTGATGCAGCTTTGGAATTTCTTCATAGACCATATCCATGGCTTCCCTGAGAGTTTTGGCCTCATCCTTAATTGCAGCCTGTAGTTCCGTTGTACTTGAGTGCACTAAGCAGAGAACTACATTTTCTTCTTCTAACTTCTTCATATCTTGTTCTACTTTAGCGGTCTTTTTCTCTGATACGTAAAGCCTATTTTGGAGTTCTGCATTTGTTTGCTCATCCTAGCAACATTGTGTTTATTCACGGTCACAAATGCAATCCTAGACAAGGGGATCATCTCGGGATTAACTGTAGTGTTGGGAAAAATTTCTTTCGCTGTAGTCACCGTCAAGGGCTTTGCAAGGTTTCTGACATAGCACTTTCTCCTCTCCTGCATGATCTTGAAGCTAACCTGATCAAAGGTGATCTTGGTGAGATCCAACGCTTCCTCCTCTTCTTCTTCAGGAATTCCCAGCTCTTGTTGGGGGAGATGTCATCTTGTGAGGGGAGTATATGGGGGAACATCCAACAGAGACAACTTAACTTGCTCTAGGTCTTGTTGAGTTTCCTTACTGGTTCCTCCCTGCTCTTTCTTTCTCCTTTTCTCCTCTTCTTTCTTCCTCTTCTCTTCCTCTAGCCATTTCTTCTCTTGCTCTTATTTCTCTTGCTTCTTCTTAATTTCCTCAACTTTCCTGAGCCTTTCTTCCAGTTCCTTCAACTCTTGTTCTTGTTTATTCCTCTTTTCTCCTTCCTTGGCCCTCTGCTCTTCCTATTCCTTTAACTGGTTTTCTTCCAGTTGCTTCTTTCTCTCTTCCTCTTCTTGCCGCTTCCTCTTCTCAAGATGGTCTTGGTCACCTGAATCTTGCAATTGTTTGAGCCCTTCCTCTCTTTTCCTCTTGAGCTCTTACTTCTTCTTTTCTAGGGATGCATTCTTTTGTTTTAGTGTTTCATTATCCCCTCCTGCTTCTTGGTCACTCAGGGAATATTCTACCTCTTTCTCCTTTTGTTTCTTGAGTTTCCCGGTGGCCTTCTGTTTCTCTTGCTTCCTCTTTAGAGTGGATGACCTCTCTTGTAGGCTCACATTATCCTAGGAGTGTTCAAGGAGATCCTCATCTCTTCCTTGCTGCTCGTTGGGGCTGAGCTTCATGGTGGCATTGTACCAGTTCCTAACTCCATCTTCATGAAATTACCTGGAATGTGAGTATAACCAATTAAAATTATCTCTCTTGTAATGAGAAACTACAACCTTCTCGGGATCATATATACGATGGTTCAAGATCACGAAACAACACCCTTTTAATGCCTCAGCCTCTATCTCCACTTCCATGAAATTTTCTACCACATAGGCCCCGATGAAAAGAGTGAAAACTGGTCATGGTTTCTTCTTCCCTTTGCTCAATGTTTTCAAGAAGCCCTATGTCATTTGATAACATACTTCACGCAATAGCACCTTGTCTATGGTGAACCTAGGAAGTGCATGTGGGGCTTTATAGGAACCAAAAACTCTAATAAATGTCCCCTCCTAGATTGGGAACCAATGTGTCACATTGACGATGGTTTCCATGGCCCTCTTTGACATACAAGGTGATTCTTCCCTAAAAAACCACTGATATAGTGCAACAATAAAAGAATTGAAAATAGTATCAATCATACCCTTATAGTCGATATCCCAACATATCTTGTAATGGTGGTGTACCGGGCTAGCTGTAGATGTGTTCTAATTGTAGCTCCAGTTGTCGAACTAACACCTTGCACAGACTGCGTCTAATAGGTATTAGTCCATATAGAACTATGGTGGTTGGTCTGGTTCTGGATGTTTAGCCACAATTATCTTCCTTCTCAAGGCTAACATGATAATGTTGGCACAGTTAAAGACCATACATCGGGTAGTGACAATGTACATGATGGGGACCCATGTCCCTTAGAACACGTCACAACCTGCGCTCCCATACAAATGATTCATTATGGCAGAAATCAGTTGATAGACCTTTCTTAATCCATTCGTCCTATAAATTTGGTCGGTTCTAACATGGAAATTGGATGGGTCTTACCACCATTCTCTGAGAATACCCTTGGTAAGAATCACAAAACTAGAGAGCCACCGAGTGTTGAAGGTTTCCTCCTTCTCAGGCAATCTTTACTATGCACCAATATCTGCAGAGGCAATAGCTGTGAGCGATGCGCCAATGTGATCCCTTACCATCCATGAATCTGTGTTTATGTTCTGTATAATCTAATCAATTTTCTCGGCACACGGGAAGACTGGAGGATGTGATGCCACCTTGTGAAGCTTTGACCTCTTAACATTTATGTACACCGGGAAATCCTCTTAGTTCTCTGGAATATCTGGTTTGGCGAACTCCTCATAAATATCATACCAGGAAAGCTTGGTGTTTTTGTTGATATTTTAAGTTGTGTCCTCATAGATGGGGGGTTCTTCATACTATTAGACTTCCTGTGAACTACTTCTAGAGCTTTTATGAGCATATTTTTTTACTGGAGGTGCCATATCATCTTTGAAGGAGGATATGGAGATGCACTCGAGATCCACATAACCACGCATATCGAATAAATAGTCCCACAATGAAAGAGACGACATGAAAGAAAAAATTGGTGATAAATACAAACTCCAGTTTTCAGATCCCGGAAGAAGGCCTTTTTGCAGGTCGTGAGGTCACGGGGGTGAGGAGGCCATGTGGGTCGCATGGCTTAGGGTTTGACCCAGTAACTTCACAAGTAATGAGTGAGGTCGCGGGGTCACAGAGTCAATCAGGCCATGGAGGTTGCAGGGTCAGTTAGGTTGTGGGGTTGCATGGTCGGCTAGGTCATAGGGTCGCAAAGGTTGAGGAGTCACTCAGGTCGCAAGGTCACATCATTTTTATTATTACGATTTTAGGCCATGCAACCTGCGCCTTTAGGTGATTTCAAGGGGTGGAACACGGTTTAAGAGAGGTCCTTTGTGTTTTCCAACTGTGGATGGATTTGTCTTCAGGGATAGCAGGTTAGCCTAAGACCAGAATGGGCATTGAAAACACTTAGAGAGGCTCATGAAGTCAAAAAATAACTTAATAAGGTTTTTTAGTCAAAATGAGGCCGAATCACGGATAAAAACCCTCCTAGTTGGGAATTCGTAGAGTCGACGCGGAAGAGGAAGACACGTGGTGAAAATAAATGATTACCAGGAAGGTGAAAGGTCACCTACCTGTGAGATCTACATGCCTTATCTAATCACTGAGCTTCCCCATTCTTTGTGCTACCAAGGAGAGTTGTGAAAATGACTAGTTGAGGCTGGTATTTATATGTTTGGTCAAACATGTGGGGGGTTGCAGGTGTCTCACTACATGATTTAGGGGTGTATGTGACCCTTGCGACCTAGTGACCTCAAAGGGTCTCTAAGTGGGCGTGGGGGTCGCAACTGTGGGCTTCTAACACCTTTGCATCCTGGCAACCTTGTGGGGGTTTCTAGGTCGCAGAGGTTGCATTTTGTGGTGGTGAGACCTTTGCAACCTTGCGACCCAATGACTTGTTGGGTCGGGTAGTCGCATAGTCGCACAAGTTGCACAATAAGATGGATTTTTCCTTATGACTATTGTGACTTAGTGACTTAGCAATGTTGCATAGTCACACAAGTTGCACAATAAGATGGATTTTTCCTTACGACTATTGTGACTTAGTGACTTAGCAATGTTGCATAGTCGCATAGGTCACATAAGGGGAAATAAGTCACAATATTGTATGGTGACTTGGTGACTAGACTTGATCATGTTAGGAAATTAAATATTACGGAGCAATGGGACACATAAAATATTGCAGAAATATAAACACGGAAAACGCACAAAACAAGAGAGACACAGATATACGTGGTTCACCCAGTTTGGGCTACGTCCACCCCGAACAGCCAGTCCTTCCTTTCTATTATCCAGCAAAATGAAGAGACACAACCCATAGCAAATCCACTCTAATATCCTCTGTCTTCTCTCACAGTCTCACCTCTCTGTTTCTCGCTCACACACAGAATACACATCTATCTCACAACCTCAAATACAATGCCCTCATACAAAGAGACGGGTTTCCTTCTAGGGCAAAAAACCCTAAACTAAACATAAGTTCTACCGTCAGATCATCCGCCTAATGAACGGCCCAGATTGACTAGAAATTACTATACTTTTACAGGGCAAATTTACATCCGTTTTTAGCTTCGGGGGCGCTGCCCTCGAGCCCCCGCCGGGGGACCGCTGGCCCCGGACCCTCAGTCGGGGGGATCGGCCCCAAGCGGGGGGGACAAGTCCCCCCCCACACCCCCCCGCGTGGAGGGGTGTACAAAACTTCCTGGGGTATACATCTGGCTGAAACAAATACCTCTGAACAATCATGCTCCACACACAATAGATCATGAACTTGGTTAGGTCGTAAGATCTCAATTTCGGATTATGAGGCAAAGACTCGGGCGTTTTGAAACTTTTCTAGGGTTTCCAGGCTTTCGAATAGACTCTAAGGATGGGAGGTAGCTACGAAAATGGTAAAGGGGCTCCAAAATTTTGAAGGTTTAGAAATTTTGGAGGGGTTGTTGCAACAACTATAATAGTTGGTCAAATAAGTACCTTTATCCACTGTGATCGCTCATCAAAATAAATTGTCTACGCAAAAGATAATGCCTCCACATCTTCAATGCATGAATGGTCGCTGCCGACTCAAGATTGTGCATCACATAATTCTTCTTGCGCTCATTCAATTTTCTTGACTCATCGAATACTACCTGTCCTACCTGCATCAGAACCCCAGCAAGTCCTATCTTGAAAGCATTTGTACATACCCCAAACTCCTTATCTCGATATGCAATCTTTAGAACTGGCGCATTTGTAAGCAACTGCTTCAACTGCTCAAAACTCGCTGCACATTCCTCTGTCCATTCAAATTTGTTTCCTTTTCACTACAAGGATGTAATAGGATATGCAATCCATGAGAAGTTCCTAATGAAGCTCTTGTAACAAACTGTTAGTCCCATAAATGATCTGACCTCATCAACATTCTGAGGAGTTCCCCACTCAATAATAACTCTAATCTTTTTCAGGTCCACTACTATACCTTCTTTTGAAACCACATGCCCTAAGTAATGTACCTTTGTCTAAAAGAAACTACATTTACTAAGCTTGGAATAAAATTGTTGCTCTCTTAGCAGCCTCAACACTATTTTCAGGTGTTTTGTGTGCTCTTCCTCATTCTTAGAATATATCAATATGTGATCAATGAATATAATCACATACTTGTTCATATAGGATGAAACACATTATTCATAAAACACATGAAATTAGCCATAACATTAGTCAAAACAAAAGAAAGCACAACAAACTCATAGTGCCCATACCTAGTATGGAAACCAATCTTGTAAATGTCCTCTTCTTTAATGTGTACCTCATGATATCTTGGTCTCAGATCAATCTTTGAGAACATTGTTTCTCCCTTCAACTAATCAAATAAGTCATTAATCCTTGACAAAGGGTATTTTTCTTAATCATCCCCTTGTTCAACTGCCTCTAGTCAATACACAACTTAAGAGTACCATCTTTCTTGTTCACAAACAACACTGGTGCACCCCAAGGCAACACACTTGGCCTATTGTATCCCTTGTCAAGAATTTCCTTCAACTTCCACTTCAATTCCACTAACTCTAGAGTGCTCATCATGTAAGGTGCCTTTGATGTTGGTGCTTCTCCCAACATCAACTCAATAGGAACGTCCACTTCCCTATAAGGTGGCAACCCTAAGATCTCTGCTGGGAATACATCCTGAAACTACTGCAAACTGGATACCTCTTCAAGACTTCAGAACCCTATTTATCCTTCCCTTTGTCATTGGAAATATGAACTACAAAAAATACACATCCTTTCTTGCTACTATGCTTGGCCTGCATAGTTTTAACCATCCTCACCAATGTAGACTTTTTCTTACCCTGTAAAGTTATTTTCTCTCCATCATCATCCAAGCACTCAATAGTATTTTTGTAACAATCCACCTTAGTCCTATGAAGATACAACTAATCCATACCTATAAGCATATTGTATGATCCCAATGGAATCACATTCGTATGTGTTGAACTAGGCATACTATTCAACTCAAATGCACAAGCTCTTACCCAATGATGAACTATTTTCTTGGTACTTGTATCCAACTACACTAACCAAGACTTTGCATGCACTTATTTATTCAAACCACACTTATCCACCAAGTTAGGACTGATAAAACTATTGGTAGATCCACGATAAATCAAAATAGAAAAAACTTGATCACAAAGCTTACCTTCCATCTCGATAATAGATACCTGATGATCAATCTTCCTATTATCCGAAGCTGCATAAATATGAGGAATAGACTATCCAAAATCCCCCACTTCCTAATCCTCCTGAGCATTTTAAATCTGCAGTTTTCCACCCTGATGTTGTGTACAATCTCTTCTATGATGATCCTTGCCACAAGTCCAACACTATAAAGCATTCCTTCCATCACCCTTGTTCTGCCCCTTAAATTGAAATCCCTATCCTCTGCCAGTTGCATTGAACTTCTTGTTTGGTGCTTCATGCTCCTTGTCATTTATATCTTGTGGTTTTCCTCTCTTATTAACCCACTTTCCTTTATTCTTATCATTACCTTTCCAATCCTTCTTAGACTCAGTCTTGCACTTCGATTTCTCATAATAGTGCTTCAAATTTTAGATGCCTCCCTCCAGCAATCTAGGCTCATCAAATTTGATCCTGTCCTTGAATGATATCGAAAAACCACTAATGAATCTTTGAATTTTTTCATTCTTCTCCTTAAGATAAGGCACATCTCAACAACTCCAAGAATCTGCTAGTATACTCCTCATCGGTCATAGATCCCATCTTCAATTCATATAATTCCTTTGCCCTGTCATCATAGTGTCTTTCAAATAGATACTTCTTCCTAAAAAGTCTCTCGAACTCACTCCAATTCAACTCCTCTTCTAAAATGTCTTTGAAATTATGTACATATTCCCACCAAATTTCTGCTTTTCCTTTAAGACTGAATGTAGTTATCCCAACCTTGATATTCTCTGAGTAATCATGAAATCTAAAAAACTTATTCATCCTAAGCAACCAAGCTTCTGCATCATGTGCCTTCTTCATTTCTCCATCAAATGTAGGAGGTTTTTCTTTCTTGAACTCCTCTGGTAAGTATTTCTTCTCACTACTCCTATATGGATGGTGACGGTGATGTCGAAATTCTCTCTCTAAACCATAACTAGAGTAGAACACACAGTCATTACCCCTTCTATTAGGTGTGTCCAAAAAACTACCATCTCTAACTGTATCATCCCTCTCAGACCTGTATCTTGATTGAGACCTATGTCCATATACCCTATTGGGCCTTTCCTCCTGCCTATGACTGATCCTAAGTGGCCCTTGGCTCTGCAAATCGGATAGACTAAAGGATGACTGCATTAACCTCTGATTGCTTCTTATGTGCCCTAGCAATTTTTTCCTGTGACTAAATGATCTTGTCATTATATACCTTATAACTCCTCATCTTTGCCTTCAAAATTCTCAATGTATTTGCTATGTCAGGGGAGTACTCATCGACATGTTGTTCATTTGATCTCTAGGAAGAGTCGTGTGAATTATAGTCCATCATTTTACTTGTCATCTTTGATCTTCTCCTTCCTACAAGCATACCATGTCGGATAAACCAAATATAAACATAATCAACATACCTCAATGATGTTCACGGGAGGCTATCTCGTCTGCAAAATCAGTCCATATTAGCACAATACATGTATATATACATAATCATATCAATATATTGACACCATACATGATAACACTAACTGCATATAATGACCTCATGCATGACAACCATACCCATGAAAATTCATGCATAACTATCACATAGACACTGACATGCATACATGACAAACACATTTTTCCCATCCAGTCCAAGTGTTGAACCTGAGAGATATGATACCAATCTGTAACCACCCCTCCCACATGTACCCAGTTTCATCGCCCTGCTAGGGTAAACATGAGAGTAAGAGCTATTGTGACATGACCCAACCTCTTAGATCCAATTAAGGAAGTGGGGATGACCGCTGACAAAAAACTGACAATTCAACACATCCCACGGGAGCTACAGGTCACTCAGAGGTTGAAAAACCGCCCAGGTGGCCAAACCCTAAGCTACACCTCTATTTCTCAACCCTGTGCCCTCAAACACACCCATAGCAAGGAATCCTATATTCATGTGGTTGCAACCACATGCACAATCCTACATCTATGGGATTGTAACCACATTTTTCCAATTAGGAGAATGTGGTCCTGAGATCTGAGTTTAGATTCAAGGTTAGCCTCCAGACCATTGCCTATAACTTTTTGTAACTTCTCAGAATCAATAATGACCTAACTGCATTGCTAAACATAAAAATTTGAATGTAGAACTTGACCTATACTGCTTAGAACATGGCAGGAATTTCGTCAAACATGTTGAGAACATGTAGTCTACAAGTCATGAATGCATATCTGAACATAGGGGTCTGATCCTTACCTAGTAATCATGATGAAGGTCTAATTCCCTCTCATAATAGTTGCAATAACATCTATTATCTCATGCATTCACTAACCATTCATCGAAAATTCAAAATATATCAACGGCCATAGACAATATACATCATATGACCAACATATAACCAACAAATGAACGTGATATGAACCATGATATAATAGCCATTAAAGCCACATAATATCAAGTACAAGTAATCATAAAATATAATAGGAAAGAGCTCTTATTATCAAATGCAAAATCCAACCAAGTCAGGGACTTCCACGTACCACCCAAGAATAGATTGGGCTTAACCAAATCTCTCTTTTAGCCAATCACCCCCGCATCATATTCCAAGCATGAATATGGGATCTCACGGAATAAACCAAGCAAAACCAAACCAGGGCTTCCAGAGGCCAAACCACCTCAACCCTCAACCAGTGATTCCACCTCACCGTCAGACATCGTCATCACCAACCAGATCGGTCTCTACCTAGTTTTGAAAGGCTCTAGGAACTAGTAACTCAACCCGGCAAGGGATCCAAAGAGTTTGTTCAACCTAGGCTCTAGGACTAGTAACTCAACCCAAGTTGTTTCAGGGCTCTAGAGCATTTTTTCCAACCCACAACCATATGGAATTATGAGCACCAATCGGAAAACAAGCATATGGAAAAACCCACAACACAATGGCTATCCAGGAAATGGCAAGGCAAGGCTAAAACTATTGTCAATCTAGGAAATCCTCCATGCCAATGATAGATCATAACTAAATATCCTAATTTCATATGCCATGCATGCATAAATCAACAAGGAGATCATACATGCAAACTTCTACCTGCAAGGCAATCCCACTGTATTTGTTGATCCCGCTATCCCCTTACGCTTTCCTACTTTTTCTTTGCCTTCTTTCTCCAAATCCAATGTATGCTAGAGTGCTTCAAGAAAACTCTTAAGTGTGCAAGAGTATGAGAGACAGAGAGAAAATATAAGAGATATCGAAGCTAAAACTGACAAAAAGGTTGTGAATTGATTCGCATAAGCCTTTTTATTATTAAGGCCTATATTTTCTTCATTTTCCTCTATTTGTCCTTCAAATTTTCTCACATGCAATTATGTGACCTTTTAGCTTCCTTTTCTCTTATTTTCTATTATTTTGATAAATAAAATGCCAATTAATGCTTCTTTTCCTTTGTTAATGTCTTTGCCAATTTCCATAGCCATTTATTAAGCACCAGTGATACCCATCATTATGTTTCACCCAACATTCAGCTTGGAATATGTGTCCCATGACCTTGGTCTTATTTTTGCCTTTATTAACTTTATTATTTGAATTTTTAACTCGGGGTTGTTACACTTTTCCTGCTTTTATTAATACAAAAACACATTGTTTATCCTATACTTATGTCTGATTTATGCATATGTAGAACATGAATCCTTGGCTTCTTGTTTAGAGTTGTTTGTATATGTTATTTTCATGTTTGGTTCTCTTGTTTGTTTTGGATTATTTGCAGGTTCCACTTATAGAAATTGGAGTTGGAGCTCGAGCTAACAACAAGGGAGAAGGAGGAAAGCATTGCAGTTTTGTTTCTTGATAAAGCCACTAGGTTTAAGGAGATTGTTTCTATCCGTAGAAGGAATTTATCCACAAAACATTTTGGAAACTCCACTAGGGAACAAGATGCTATTTAGGGGTTTTCTTTGCCTAGACTTTTAGGACCTCTTAATATGAATCTATTTGTCTTGTTCAGACTCTCACTGGACTTAGGAAAGCCTAATTTCGAGCTTGGTTAGGGTTTGAATTGTGTGTTTTAAGATAAATTGGCACTATCATACTTTTTTTTTAGACAAACCAACCCAGTGCACTTGTCCAGTTCTGTAAGTGTGATGACCCTCACTGGTGTGTATATTCCACCTATGATGATCCTGGAAGTGTAATTTTTTCTACATTTTCCTTGCCTTGCTTTGAGTTTTGTTTTGTTTGTCGTGACTTCCTGAGTCTCTGGCCTGTTCAAGGTCTTTGGCCATGACCTTAGAAAATTAGATTTTGAGTTTGTTAGGGTTTTTTGCCTCATTTTCCATGCATGTCATACCCATCGCACTTATCCTTCTGTGAAAGTGCAACTCATCTCACTTTTCCTTCTATAAAAATGTAGCTCATCTCACTTTTCCTTCTTGTAAATTGTGATGAAACAATAAACCATCACACTGGTGTATGTAGCTTACTTACAATGATCCCTGGATAATACAAAAAATAGGGCTTCTTCGTCTTGCTTTGGAATCTATCTTGTTGGTCATCATTTTCTAAGTCTCTGGTTTGTCCAAGATCTTTATAAAACCATCAACTTGTGTGAAATTAAGTGTGTTTGCCTTCTTGATAAGAGTTTTATTCTTTCTTCTTCTTCTTGTCAATTAGGGATTTTAATCATTTGAATTGTTTATTGATTTGTTAAAAGACTTTCATATTACATTTATGATTTTTTTGAATTCTTTTGATTCAATAATCTTGTCATATTTTCTTTGTTTTGAAAATTGAAAAGGAAAGAAGAAGAAAAAATCATTTTCTCATGCATTAGGGCTTTTAATTTATGAATTGGAATAGAGAATTTGAAGATCTTGATTGTTATTTCTTGTTTTTTGCATCATTGTTTGAAACTCCTTCCCTTCCTTAGTTATATCTTCTTCTTTTTTCTAGATAAAGGCTATTCTATTAAATAAAAGTAAAAATATTTACATAGAGGATTTTAACCTCTGAGGGGGTAGCTACCTGCCCTCTTTCAAAAAATTCTTGCCAACTTTCTGGAATCTGACAATTACAAACATGATTACTCTGACTTTTGACTATTACAAAAAATCCATAATGCTACTGACATGTTTCTTGTATAATTCTTGCCAAAACATCTGAACAAATATCTTTAAAAAACAGACACATACAGCCACCTGGGCTTATAACGACACCTGGACAGAGACATTCTTAGACACCTGGACAGAGACATACTTAGACAGACACCTGGACAAGGATTGAACAAACAAACAGACACCTGGGCATAGTCCCCATAGCAAGACGCCTGGACGCAGACCTGAGCAAAAATGCTGAACATTCTGAAGTGTGCTGGAAGGCGTGGCGGGCTCATTCCTTCGGAGGCAGGCCGAATTCTTTGTCTGGAGTCAAGTTGACCCACTCCACCATGACATTATCCTCAACATCAGTTGCACTTCTGCCTGGTGGGAGAACCAGGTGTAGAATATTTCTGAAACGCTCTGGCTCTCGGTTGATGACGGGCTCCTGAGCAGGCAGAGTCGGGTTCTCCGGTTCCTTCTGTTCTGGAATCTCCATTTCCTTCTGATCTGGGACATTGAGGACCGCCCCCGATGGGCTTCCTGGACTATTGCTTGTCATCTGGGCATTCGAAGGCTTAGAGGAAGGATTATCCGAGCTAATTTGCTCCTCTTCCTCCTCAAAAATCACCGTTACTAAGGCAGAAATGAGAGGCTTATTAAGCCTGCTTCTAAATTGGAAACGCGCTGAGTGGGAGGAGCTGTTCAGGGAAATGCCTGAACTGTTCGAGGCCGGAGAAGAAGGCGCAACAGGGGCAATGGACGGGCCCGAATTGTCAGAAGGAGGAGAGGGAGGCGAAAAAGTGGATAATGGAGCAATGGAGTGCGGAACAGAGCCACCTCTGCTGCAAGAACCTCCCCTGGATCCAGTGTTGTTGCCTCATCGCGAAGTGCCTCTCAGACGTGGCATTTTCAAAATAAGGAGCAGGCCGAAAAACCATAGGTGAGAAGAGCGAGAAGGCAAATTGAGCGCAGGCAACAAGCTTCGATTAAGCCAAGTAGCCAACCTTATCCTTGACGGACAAGAAGAGGAATTGACTGTGGATAGCCAAAGGGGCAATTGAACAGGGGCATAACCAGGCTTGCGAGAAGCTCTCGCCCCACTGAAACCAGAGTCCTGATGAAAGGACTTAATTGGGACCGAATTCTGAGCTCTGAGATGCTCTCTGGTGCGCTCTCTGGTGAGCCAAATGAGGCGTGCTGGTGTGCAAATTAAGCCCTGTTCCATATTCTTAACACTGTGTGCACTTAACTCAAGACCGAACCAACATTCCCCCTGCGCATTTACTCCTCTGCGCAGTGCCATTACTGTTATCCTCTGTCCACAATTACTAAGGGCTATGAATGCCCTTCCCTCATATGCCATGAGCCGCCTGGAGCGGTTGGAGCCCTGGCCAGCTACCGTCATGGGCTGTCCTATCATATAAACGTGTCATTAACACCCGCATCCAGGTGCGAGTCTTCCTTCAGCTGCTTGTCATTGTTGACAGTATCATTGAACAATGGGAGCTTTCGTTCAGGAATTGTATTGGATATCAAGCCTCCCACTAGGTCTTTTCCATTTTCCACTCCTAAATTCGCTAGGAAATCTGCAAGCTTATTTCCTTCTCTTCTGATGCATTTGAATGTGATGGCTTGGTGAGTAGTAAACCAATGCATAAGTAGATCCAGGCGAGGAGCTAGTCTCCAACTTCTGCTTACTTTGTGGACAGGGGATCCATTCATTAGTTTTGAGGCCATAGAGATTATGATCTGGGAATCTCCTTCTGCAATCAAAGGAGACAAACCATGCTCTTGAGCTATATTAAGACCTCTCCATAATCCTTCAAGTTCTGTTGCATTATTCGTGTTCCGTCCTATTGAGCCATGGAAAGTAATGAGAGGGTTCCCTTGAGAGTCTCTTATGACCCCTCCAAAACCTGTTTGCCATGGATTTCCTCTGGAGGCTCCGTCAAAGTTAAGTTGATACATATTGATTGGCGGTGGAGACCATGAGGTTGTGGGTATCTGATGTTTCTGAGAACTTTTATTGTTTAGAATTGGCAGTGGTAGATTGATTTTCCAGTTGTCCCATATTGCCTGTTCCTGCGGATTGGATGGGTAGTCCTCCTTGGCCCAAGTTTTCACAGCCAAGGTTTCTTTGAGGTTGTTAAGCAGTCCTGTCCAAACTTGATCTAGCTTCATCTCTTGATCTTTAAAGATCCGTCTGTTTCTTTCCTTCCATATGTTCCACATTAAGATACCGGGGATGAGTTGCCATAGAACATTTAATATTTTTCTTTGATATGGTTCTTGACTCCATGTACGAAGGGTACCTGTGAGATCCTCGTGTATTCTGCCTTCTTTTTGGCTTCTGAAAGTGATCTTTTCCCATAGTCTTCTGCTGAACTGACAGGTTTGCATGAGATGTAAATATGTTTCCTCATCTTGTTTACAATTACGACATCTGGATGGCCCTGCAAATTTCCGCTTTCTTAGATTATCCCAGGTTAATATTCTGTTGTGAGATAGCAACCATAAGAAATTAGAAATTTTAGGCCATATGGTGGAGTTCCATATATTATTCCATAGCTTGTCTTTAACCATTCTTTCTTTGATTATTATTTTGTATGCCTCTGGAGAGGAGAATATACCTTTTTCCTCATATCCCCATCTTAGAATATCCATTTCTTCTGGGAATAATATTTTCCGCTTTTGTAGTTCCGAATATAGAATGAGATGAGAATGCTCCGGGCTATGATCTAATATGTGTCTTACCTCTTTCCAGTTTCTGAATTCTTGGCCATTATGAGGTTCCCAGAATTGGCTGATTTTATCATAGGGATTTATGTCCTGATTTAAGAGTCCCTGAGTGTTGTCCTTGAGATTCGGGAGCTTCTGCCAGGAATCAACCCAGAATCTTGTTGTGTTGTCGTTTCTCACATCCCAAAAACTATGCTCTTGAATGAGATAACGTTGCTGATTGGATGAGTTCCATATGGCTGATCCTTTACTGACTTCTGTGATTCGAATTCTTTCCTCTATTGGTACATTGCCTGCGTATTTTGCTGTCCATAGTGATGCCCACGGAGTGCTGGGATTGGAGAGCCATCTCCACCAAATTTTGGCTCCCAGAACCATATTACTATGTTCTGGGTCTCTCAGCCCAATGCCGCCCGCTTTTTTTGGAAGACATGCTTTCTCCCATTTGACTAACACCCATTTCCTGTTTGGGCTTGAGTTTCCCCATAGAAAATTGCACTGGAGCTGTTTGATTGCCTTGAGGACCCATTTGGGCGCTGCTAGGATGGAGAAGAGATAAATTGGCATAGCTTGAAGAATGGCTTTAATTAGAACCAGTCTACTCGACATATTGAGAGTTCTATGAGTCCAGAGGAGAAGTTTGGCTTCTAATTTCTCTAAAAAACAGCTCCATGAGGAATGCTTAGTAGCCATAGCAAAAAGAGGTGCCCCCAGATATTTGGATGGCAGAGACGCAATGGTAAAGCCTAAAATTCGGGCAATTGCTCTTTGGGTTACAGGGGGAGTATTAAAGAAAAAAATCTCAGACTTAACTTTGTTAATGAGCGTGCCTAAGGCTTCCGAAAAGTTTTTGAGAATGAGATTGAAGACTCTGGCTTCTTGGATAGAAGGATGTCCGAATAACATGTTGTCATCAACAAATTGTTGATGAGAGAAGGCAGGGTTGTTGTGGAAGGCTAAGCTTCTGAGATTATGCGATTGGATGGCTTCTTTTATGCTACGACCCAGGCCCTCCGCTAGAATAACAAAAAGGAAGGGCGACAGAGGGTCACCCTGGCGGATACCTCGAGAAGGACTGAAAGTGGAGGATGGGATTCCATTGATTAGTATTGAAAAGAAGGAGGAAGATATAAGACTATTGATCCATCTTATCCATGGAGGAGAAAATCCAAAAGATGTTAGAATTTTCTGCATGTATTCCCAACTAATGCTGTCAAAGGCTTTAGATAAATCGATTTTGAGAACAATACCTGGTTTTTTGAATTTCCTGAGAGAGTGGATGATCTCATGAGTTAAGATAATCCCGTCCGTTATTTGCCTGCCTTCTACATAGCCAGATTGTTCCGGCGATATAATTAGGGGGAGCAAAGGCTTCAATCTGGATGCTATGACTTTGGATACTATTTTGTAGATGATGTTGCATAAGGCAATCGCCCTGTACTTGTCAGGGGTATTGGAATTCGCTGCCTTAGGAACTAGAGCAATGAAGGTTGGGTTCATGCCTGGGAACATCCATCGTAGCATTCGAGATTCCTCTGCCACCTGCCATACTTCCCATTTGACCAGGTCCCAGAAATGCTGAAAGAAATTTGAGGTGAATCCATCTGGGCATGGTGCCTTCCCAGCTTTTAGCTGATGCACTGCCGTTTCCACCTCTTGAAGACTGATTGGCTTGAGCAGAAGAAGGTTGTGCTCTTCCGTTATTAGACATGGTACATTTCTAGTAATGCTTTCAATAGCCTGTTTTCTATTGAGGTTTGGTTCTTGAGTCATTTTTTTAAAATATGTGATGAATTCCTGTTCAATACCCTCATGAGCTTCAATTTTGTCACCTTGTTCATTTATGATGTGTGCGATGTGATTGCTCATTCTCCTCTGCACGGTGGTTTTATGGAAATATTTTGTATTTTTTTCTCCTTCTTTCAGCCATCAGATGCGGGATTTTTTCCGCCATAGAACCTCCTCCTGTAAGTTCCTTTCCAGAATTTGATTTTCAAGGGATTGCTCCTTTTGTGCAAGCTCTTTTGAGCGACCTTCAGTTATTATTTTTTGCTGAAGATTTTTCATCTCTTGAGTGAGGCTGTCCTTCGCTTTGAATATATTGCCAAACATAGATTTATTCCACTTTTTGATCTCCCCTTTTAGGTGTTTCAATTTCCGCTGAAAGATTGACATTTTGGTGTCATCTGTGGGATTGAATTTGAGCCAGGAAGCTTTGACAAATTCGTAGAAATCAGGATGTGTGAGCCAAAAGGCTTCAAACCTGAATGGACGCTTGATATTACTTCCGGGTCGATGCCAGTGGAGGGCAATCGGCCAATGATCAGAGCCCAAGTAGGGAAGAATTGATGCAATGAATTCACCTCTAGTGTGAACCGCATTGTCCGATATCAAGAAACGATCCAGCCTAGAGGCGATTTGCATGGGATCTGCCCTCTTATTAGTCCAAGTATATATGCCATTGTTTGATGGAAGGTCTATAAGATGGTTGTGCTGAATGAAGTCTTTTAAATTGGAGCCATCTCTGTTGATGCTGCTTCGACCTCCTTTTCTTTCCTCCATACTTGCTATCATATTATAGTCCCCTCTAGCTATCCATAACGGGTGCTCTCTGACTATATTAAGTTGTGTAATGTGGTCCAGAATTTCAAGCTTGTGTTGTGTTTCTTGAGGGAAGTATACATTTGTTAGGTGTCCATGAATATTGGTGCCAATAATATGAAAGGTTGCTTGGATAAAATGTTTATTTGCATGAATATTCTGTAGTTGTATTGTGCGTGCATCCCATAATACTGCTAGTCCTCCTGATGCATCATTGTTTGAAACTCCTTCCCTTCCTTAGTTATATCTTCATTGAATGAGAAGAGTTCATTTTCTCATACTAGTTGCACTTTAGGAGTTCAGACGAATTCATTTACAGGCTTGAAACTAAAACCATAATCAGGATCAACATTAAAAAGTATCAATTAACCTAAGGAGCATTTGAAACATTAAAGAAACATTTAGTGGTCTAAGCTAGAAGATGTGTTGTGACGTCTATAAACATAGGAGTTGTTGTTACTTGTCAGTGTTATATCTCGAGGATGGTTGGTTTTCCACTTACATTGGAGTATATCGAAATGTTCTTCCACATACCTTTTGGTATATAGGACGACGCTCCACATACAACGAATATATAGGAATGTCCCCATCGTATGATTACAAATTAGACAACACTATTATGGACTGTGGTTCCACGTACCTCAGAGTATATTTTGCAAGTATCCACTAGGTTGAAAACCTTCCATAGGTAACTGAGTTGGTTGCCTTGTTAACTGTGATACACCGAACACAACATTAGGGGAGATTTCCTGCATGTACTTAACTGTATGTTTCAATTCATGATGGATTGGTAATTCTTATATGCCTAGTTACCCCTCTTTATTTTTATTTTTGTTTTTATTTTTAAAAATCAATCAATTAACTCACTTTCTACTCCTTAGTAGACCTTAGGTTGAGTTTTACGACAATAGTTTCGAAGTATACCAGTCAAGGAAACCCCTTCGATGGGAATCCTGGTCCTTTTCCTCCTTTTTGAAATATTGGTGCTCCTTAGATGGTTACATTGTCCCTTCCCGAATTTACCATAGTTTTACCAGTATGGTTGTTTTCCACCTCCTTGGTTATGAATGTCCAAATTACTCTGCAACCAAGTTCTCCACATGAACAACATCAACCTCAATTTGACCCTATTTTCTTCGCCTAATGCCTCTTCCTCCCTTTCTTCTTCCTTGTCTGGTGAAATTATTGATAATAGTAATTAGGAATCTAAGAAGAAGAAGAAGAAGATGAAGAAGAAGAAGCCAAATAAGCAAGGGGGAACCAAGTAGCGATTGTTATGAATGCAAATAATGTCGAGCCACCTTCCAACAAGCCCCGTAAGTTAAATTCTCTTGCAAGCTTTATAAGGGTAACCACCTTCTTAGAGATTGCTTTGGCATTCCCAAAGTATTGGAATTGTGGTCCAAAGGCTCACATCAACCCTTGTCATTTGTCTCAGGAGATCATGCTGGTGACAAACCATCAACTAGTGGTAATAAGGTTTTTAGGGAAAAGTAAAAAGTTAAGTTTCCCTGTAGGTTATATAAAGGGAATCATCAAATTCACCTTCTCCATTATATGTATGAAGCATACAAATTGTTGGAAATCATTACTGATTCTCAATAACAACTTCTAACTGGCTACCAAAATCTTTCCCCCAATCCTCCATTAGTTGATGAAGTGATTGACCCAATTCCATCTCTAGTCAATCCCATTCTCTTTGAGCATGAATCCCATGAGTCTGTTCCCAACCAACCATTGGTTGAGAAAGTGGTTGACTCGATTCCACCTTCAATTTATTGTACTCTCCCTTTGGAGGGTCAAGTTGTCAATCGCTCTCTCCCATTTGAGACTGAAGTAAATACCACTCGGGTTCTTCTCATTTCTTTAGATCCCATTGAACAAGGGGACATATCTCCCGTTCTCACATAACCCCCTCCAAGTTATGAGAATTTTGTCTTTGATTGGAATCAATTGACAAAACCCCATCTCTCTTCTTACATGCCTTTCCAAGTCATGAGGGTGCTTATGTTAGTATTCTATCCTCGAGTGCTTGGAAAGCTTTGGGTTCCCCTCAGCTTGTGTTCATTACCTAGAATCTATTGGCTTTCAATAGAAGAACCAATCAACCTTTAGGTATCCTTCCTCAACTTCCTATTACCTTGGAAGGAAAAATTGTATGTATTGACATTATGGTAGTCCTAGGCCCCTTGGATTTCAATTAAATCCTTAAGCGATACTATGTTTATGCTATGAATTTTGTCGTGCCCACACTCTTTCAAGTAATGTCTTTCCCACATAATGGAAAAATTGTGACTATTGATCATCTTTCATTCGTTGGTCCTAATTTGAATACCTATAATCCAACTTCCCTAAATGTTTTGAATATGAAAGTGGTATCTCCCCCACCATATGTTAATTATTTGGCAACCTATCCTATGCTTGCGCCTATTGATGAACTAGAGCTTATTACTTTTGCTCAACTTCTTCTAGCCCAGATCCCATAGGTGATACAATGAATCATTTCTTGGGGGCATTGGAGCCTGATCTTTCCATTAGATCCCTTGATTCCTTCCAGGGCATTGTTCTTCCATCTGATGAAAACCTCTTGGAATCCATGGCCTCATGGGGGGAATAATCAAGGTAAATAGTTCTAAGCATAGTTCCTTCTTTTTTGTCAAGCTTGTTAAAAAATTAAATGAGGTTCCATGCGCATAGTTCATTTTCTTGTGTCAAGCTCGTTAAAAAATGAAACAAGGTGCTCTTAGCATAGTTCTTTTACTGTGTCAAGCTCTTTAAAAAATGAAACAGGTTACCACAAGCATAGTTTCTACTATGTTTCAAGCTCGCATGAACCTGAAACAACCCTATGAACATAGTTCTTTTTTCATGTCACATTCATTTCATCCTATCACGTGATCCTCTTCCTTCCTTCCAAGTGAACACATCTCAGTAACCAACAACCTATGGGTCCATGAGAAGAGTTGGCATATGAAACAAAGTTGGGGGGGGGGGGGTGCATGCCTCTAACATTATGCTGGGGGAATGTAATTATCTCAAGCATAGTTTTTCTCTGTTTCAAGCTTGTGTAAAAATGAAACCACTTTCAAGCATCGCTTTTTCCTTTGTTTCAAGCTTCTATCAAAATTAAGCCTATACTCATGATTTCCATTTTTATCAGCCCGTTTCTGCAATATGAGCCTTGGTTTTCTCACTCCATTGTCACCATCTGCTTGGTCGATCATTCACTTTCACTTGGCCTTTTACCCCTTCCTGAGGAACCGTTACGATAAGTGGTCCTATTAGCCTGCCTCTTGGCATCTATATGTTTTGAGCAGTTCCATCATGACCATAACCAATTGCTACCCATTATACCACTCGTTCCTCTAGGAGGACTCCTCTTTAAGCTCTTTTCAGACTCCCAAAATATGAAAATATTGTCGAGCACTTGTCTCTTTCGAGCTTTTTAAAGTAAATGAAGAGACGTCTGCCTAGTATAAGTTTAACCCTTTTCCGGACTGGATGAATTACTTACGAAAAATGAATACTTTAGCCAAACATGGCTAAAAGGTTCGCCTGCATATTGTTTTATGCCTTTTCGGGCCCAAGGGACTAAATTTATGAAAATGAACCTCTTGTAATTTCCTTTTTCGCCTCTTTTTCAAACTCTCTAAACATGAAAAAGGATTCGAGTGATACCTTCGCTAGACTCGTAAAAATATAAATAACGTAGGATTCACTAAACATGACGAGACCGAACCACTCCTTCGTAGGGTTCGTTAAAAATACTAATAAGGATTTATTTAAAGGATGAACTTATAGATCAATCATATGTTATCCTCCTCAATATTGTAAAAAATGAAGAGGTGCTTGTTAGAAATGGTGGGGAAATTGGGGAAATAATACATAAAAACATATTTATGGTAGTGAGTCGCTCTTGAACGTGACACTCTTTCACCTATGTGACTATTTTAGATTGGTGAATTCACTTTCTTCTCTGTTGATCACACATTATTGAAAGCCTTCATAATGGGTCTTTAATTCAATGCTACCAACTCCATATAAGTGTCACCAATATGTTGAAGAGAAATTTCACCCTCGATTGACATTTGCTATAGTACCTTAAGCCTTATTTCATGTTTGCACCCTTGAACCAGCTCTGAATCATCACATTTTTCCTCAAATCTTGATGCATGTTTCATGTCATTGATGGGGGATACATTAAGGCCCTCCTGTGACAAGTCTCTTCCTATCAACATCAAAACATTATATAGGAATTTGACTTAGAAACTCCCTTTAGTGCCTTGAAACTTGCATACATCAATGGAAAGTCTCCTCGCTTTCGATGTCAGGCTCTTATCATTGGCATTCAACCGGAAGATTCTATGGGGTGTTCGACTTCAGCTCATTTATTCACACCTCATAGATTGTGCTTAGTACCTTGAGATCCATTATTATTATCGATGGTTGCGCTCACATTTGCTAACGAACTTCATCATTGGTCGGTAATCAAATGGTGTCTACCATGTTCAACTCCAGCTCATCTATTCACATGATTATATTTGTACCATCGAGTTACGAGATAGAAGACCTTAGATCTAGTTTCATCCATGTGGGTTGCAATTTCACGATTCATATAAGATCTACAAAATATGATGCTAATGTCATACAAAAAGTCATCCAAACATGGGTCCACTATATGTAGCCAATGGACATGACTTTAATCATTATACATGAAAAATGGCTTATATGTTGAGTATGGGTATGCCTAGCTTGACACTTGTATCATGATGATAATGTATTGTAACAGTCAATTGATGATCTCAACCAGTCTACTCTTGATCTACCCTTTTCACATGGTAAAGCACTTCAGTTCTCAACCACAACTTTTGACTTTGTACTTTAGGGGGCAATCTCTTATAGGTCATTTTGTCGCATCCTAAATAAATGGCCCTGAACTTGGATCTATCATCATCAATTGACACTTTGTAATCATCCCCTTCAAATCCAAAGGCATTCCCTTTCCAAAAGTTATAAGAATCATGGATTACATTGGCCAAAAACCCTAATTTTGTGGGTCATCACACTTTCCTTTAGGACAAACTGCACTTATGCGAGTTGTTAACATAGAGACTGCACTAGGTAGTGCAGGTTTCTTTCCCAAAAAGTTTGATGCTAGCTAGAAATGAGTAAAAAATAATAATAATAATAATAATTTTGAAGTTTCTCTCTCTAGAAGCTTCATAATTGGTTTTAACCATTTGCTATAATATCATATCTCAAAATCCTAAGATTGAGGTCTTATCTCTTATCTCCCCCATATGTGGATCTAAGCCCTAGAATAGTAAATCCAAAACCACCTCATTTGCCTTATAAATTCATTTTCTCCCATAGAGTCTGGGTTAGCTTTTGGAGACTCTGAATTATGCCCTTATGATGCTAATTTGTGTCTAGAGGTACATAATCCATCCATTTGCTTGAGATGTGATCGAAGGCTTACTATTGTGGCAAAGGAAGGACAAGATAGCTGGGAGAGGTTCACAAGGCCAAGGCCTACAAGGGTTGTAACCTTTTCCTGCTTTTATTAGTATAAAAATGCATTATTTCTCCTATAATTATGTCTTATTTATGCATATGTATAACATGAATCCTTGGCTTCTTGTTTAGAGTTGTTTGTATATGTTATTTGTATGTTTTGGTTCTCTCGCTTGTTTTGGATGATTTGCAAGTTCCACTTATAGAAATTGTAGTTGGAGCTGGAGCTAAGAAGTCAAGAGAAGGAGGAAGCTTGCATTGGATTCCATGTAGGTTTTCTTCCCATATTTCAAACATCTCTAAGGAAAGTGTTGCAATTTTTTCTTGGTTGTTTCTAGATTAAGCCACTAGGTCTAGGGAGATTAATTATGTCCGCAGAAGGAATTTATCCATAAAACAATAACCCTTAATTACTATGTTTACCATATGTTTGTATAAATGTTTATCATATGTTTAACATGTTTGGGTAAGATATGAGCCCTAGTATAGATTATGCATACTTGTGGTTATCTTAAACTTGATTTTGGAAAGTTCTAGGTAGTTTTGGGCAGTGGCTTGTAGGCTAGCCCTGAAATTCAAGCACTGAATTTGTGTCCATAGGCACAACACTGAGGATTTTCAGCTATAGTCACATGGAGGATGACTTGTGCATGTGGCTGGAGCCTTCTGACTGCATGGATATCTTGGCATGCGTGCGGTTCGGTTGTAAAATTAGGTAAAAAGAAAGTCCCATCTCTGGGAAGGATCACGAGTGGGTGTTGTCTAACATCTAGGTGATCAGGGATCCCTAGGAGGTTGCATTAAAGTCTCACGACATTAGGCGCCACTTCCATAACTAAAACTTGGTTGTTGGGGCATGCATAATAACTATCACCTCATGTTTACCCTGGAGAGCTTGTAAAAGTGGGTAAATATGGGGTGTGGTGTTACAACGATGTAGGTTTGCGAAGGCATTTATAAGGGCAGCGAGGGTCTGCCAAAAACAAAATAACCCAACAACCCAATTCCAAGGCATGAAACTATCATGATGAAGGTTTCATGTAGCAGCGAGGTCATTTAAGGGAAGGGAGAGAATTTTGGCTCTGAAATCCCTTAAGATCGTAGTTTGAGGCAAGTTCACTCTTGGAAGTGATTTTTGTGGTGAAATGAAGTTATCCAAGGCAACAAAGCTTCCCCAGAGCCATATATGAGGCGACGAGGGCCCTAGAGGCCATTTTTTATAAGAAAAGTGGTCATATGGAGTTATTATTGTTAGAAAATTATATATTACAGAGCAATAGAACACATAAAATATTGCAGAAATATAAACATGAAAAATGTATAAAACAAGAGAGACACAGATATACGTGGTTCACCAATTTGGGCTACATCCATGGAGAAATATCCAATCCTTCCTCTTATATTATCCAGCAAAATGAAGAGATACAACCTACAACAGATCCGTTGTAATTCCCTCTTCACTCTCACATAATCTCCTCTCCCTCTCTCACTCAGAATACACATATACATAGTCGCAATACAATTTCCTCATATATAGTGAGGGGTTTCCTTTTAGGGAAAAAACCCCTAAATTAAACATAAGTTCTATTGTCATATCATCCACCTAATGAGCGGCCTAGATTGACTACAAAATTACAATATTTTACAAGGCAATTTTACATATATTTTTAGCTTCAGGGGTGCTTCCCTCGAACCCCCACCATGGGGGGCTCTAAAAATCACCTTTTCCCCCCCTCTGGCAGCAAAAAAATGGGAACTGGGGTCCAATGCGGCGATACCTCTGAATAAAGAAGATAATCAGGGTCCACACCCAACAATCTCTCACCTGGAGACTGATTATAGAAACTCCACTACTGCTTCATTTGCTGGATAATGACTCCATTTTGGACGTAGTTGTTTCTCATCTTCATCATCATACTTGAAGGCCAATTGAAACCAAGCAAAATCTTAGTTTCTCCCTGGTTACAACTTTTTTTAACATATCTGCAGGATTCTCGCTAGTGTGTATCTTTTCCAGCTTCAATTGTCCATCTTCCAACACTGACCATATGAAATGGTACTTGAGCTATATATGTTTAGCCTTGGAATGAGATGTTGAGTTCTTTGCAAGATGAATGACACTCTGGATGTCACTGTATAACTTGCCTAGCTCCTTCTTCTTACCCAATTCATCCAAAAACCTTTGTAACCAAATCATTTCTTTACTAGCCTCTGTGGTAGCAACATACTTTGCTTCCATCGTTAAGAGTGCAATAACACTGCAATTTTGCAACCCAAATGACAGTTGTTCCACCTATAGTGAACACATACCCTGTGGTGCTCCTCCTGTTATCTCTATCACCTGCCATATCTGCATCAACATATCACTGTAGAGCAATGTTTGAACCACCAAATCATAATGCTTGATATGTGGTACCTCTCAAATACCCGAGAATCCACTTCACTGCCATCCAATGTTCTTTTCTTGGATTGTTCATGTACCTACTTACAACTCCCACCGCATGTGCAATATCAAGCCTTGTGCATACCATTGTATACATTAATCTTCTAACTGTTGATGCATGTGGAACTTTAGACATATAATCCATCTCTTCTTGAGTCTTGGGACACATCTCCTTACTTAGTTTGAAATGGCTAGCCAAAGGTGTACTAACTAGTTTTGCGTAATCTTTCCAAAACCTTTTGTATGTACTCACTTTGAGGCAATGTTAATTTGCGATTTTTCTTGTCTCTAGTTATTCTCATACCAAAGATTCTTTTTGCAGCACCCAAATCCTTCATTGCAAATGAATTTTCCAATTTCCCTTTGAGCACATTTATTTCCTGCATGTTAGACCCTGCAACAAGCATGTCATCTACATACAATAATAATATATTATAGCTTCCATCATTTTTCCTTTTGAGATAAACACAATGATCAGAGTGACTTCTATTATAACCTTCTTCAGACATAAACCTCACAAATTTTAGATATCACTGCCTTGGAGCCTGTTTTAAGCCATACAAACTCTTCTTCAACCTGCACATTATTTTCTCCTTCCCTTTGACCTCATATCCTTGTGGTTGTTGCATATAGATCTCTTCCTCCAAATCCCCATGGAGAAAGGTCGTCTTTACATCTAACTGCTCAAGATGAAAATCTTTTGCTGCTACTAGACTTAAAATAGTTTTGATTGAATTCATTTTAACAACAAGAGAAAATATCTCATCAAATTATATACCTTTTTTTTTGTACAAACCCCTTCACCACAAGTCTAGATTTATGCCTTTTTCTACCTCCATCTTCTACCTTCAACCTATAAACCCATTTATTTTGCAATGTTGTTTTACTTTCACGCAACCTGACTAAGTTCCAAGTCTAGTTATGTACCAAGGAGTCCATCTCTTCCTTCATGGCTAGCTCCCACTTCTTCCTCGTTTCTACTTGCATTGCTTCTTCATAACATTTTGGTTCACTAGAATGAGTCAAAAATACATAATATAATGAAGGAGAGTATCGTTTAGGGGGTCTACTTATCCAGGTAGATATTCTAACACCACTTTAAGGTGTTTGAGGTTCTTGGTTCTGTTGTGGTTGCTGTTGTTGTTTTGGCTGTTGATCATTATGATTTTCAGGCACCTTTACTTTTTCTATGATCTCATCAAGCACTGTGTATTCCCTGTTTTATTTTTCCTGTTTCTTTTGTTGCATCTCATCCTTATACAAAACTTTTTCATTGAATATGACATCTTTTCTCCTAATTATTTTGTGATTTTCATAATCATATAAGCGATAACCAAAATCATTAACACCATATCCATAAAGGTACATTTCTTTGATTTTGGCTCAAGCTTTGTTCTACTTTCTTTATTAATGTGGACAAAGGCTTCACAACCAAAAGTCTTTAAAAATGAGTAGTTTACCTTTTTGACTGTCCATGCCTCCTCTGCAATACCTCCATCCAAGGAACTTGAAGGCCCTTTGTTTATTACATAAACAACAATATCTACAACATCTACCCAAAATTGTAAAGGCAATCCTGAATGCAATCTCATGCACCTTGCACGCTCCATGATTGTCTTGTTCATCCTTTCTGACACACCATTTTCTTGTGGTGTTCATGGAACTGTCTTCTCTCTGCAAATTCCATTCTTTAAACAGTACTTATCAAACTTTTTGTTGTAATATTCACGTCCATTGTTTGATCTAAGACACTTCAATCTTTTTCTTGTCTCATTCTCAACCAAATATTTCCATTTCTTGAAAGTATCAAATGCATCATATTTATTTCGAATACAATAAATCCAGGTTTTTCCAGTTGCATCATCAATAAAAGTAACATAATAGCGAGAGCCACCGAGAGATGATACCTAAGCAGATCCCCATGCATATGTATGCACAAGCTCTAAATTTTCACTCTTATTTTCTTTCCCAACTCTGAGGAATCTAACTCTCTCTTTTTTTACAGAAACACAATTCTCACAGAATTCCAAATCAACATGCTTCAAACCTAGCAACAAATTTCTTGAGTGAAGAATCTTCATCCCCTTCTCACTCATGTCCCCAAGCCTATGATGCCACAATGTTGTATCTGCTCCTGTAGAGGTTCAAGCATTAATATAATTAGAAATAACATTGCATATATACAATGTACCAACCTTTTCTCCTTTTTCTATTACCAGGGCTCCTTTAGTGACCTTCCAAGTTTTATCTGTAAAAGTAGTTACACAACCTTCACCTCCCAACTACCCTGTTGAAATTAGATTTTTCTTCAGATCTGGAACATGCCTTACCTCCTTCAATAACCATTGGTTTCCATTCTACTATTTTATGAAAACTTTACCCATTCCAATGATTTTACTGGGTTTATCATCACCCAAATGAACCTATCCAAAATCTCCTTGAACATAATAATGAAAATGTTTTCTATCAAGTGTGGCATGGAATGAGGCCCATGAATCTACCACCCTGGAATCAATAATATTTCTAAAGAAAGAATCAAAGCATCTTGTAACACATCACCTGTCACATTCGCTTCATGATTTTTTTCTTGTTGCGCATCTCCTTCTTTTCCCTTCCAAGACTTACAGTCTTTCTTCAGGTATTATTTCTTCTCACATTTCCTCCCTGATCTAGACTTGGATATGCCTTTCCTTGACTTACTACGAAATCCTGGGCTCTTTCCTCTTTCCATTTTTCTTCCCCTAGTCTATGCAGTCAAAGCATTACTTGATGTCTCACTAGAGCTTTTCCATTGCATTTCCTCACTAAGAATTGCACCAACAACATCATCAAACTTTAAAATACTAGATATAGAGACAAAGTTACTAATGGCCATAACTAAGCCATTCCAACTTTTGGCAATGAGCATAGAAATAACAGATCCCTAACTTCATCATCAAAAGTTACCCCTACAAAACTTAACTGACTAGTAACCATATTAAATTCACTTAAATGATCAACAATAGATCCACCTTCTGACATCTTCATATTAAATGAACACTTCATAAGAAATACCTTATTTGAGGAAAAAAAAAATTTCAAATAATTTGGCCAATGCTGACATTAAACCCTATGTTGTCGTTTCCTTTTAAATATTAAAGGCTACTAATGCTGCTAGGCACAACCATATTCTTCCAAGTGCCTTTCTGTCAAGAATATCTCATTAGGTGTCTATCATACTCGTCAGGTTCTTTGTCTTTCCACTCAATGGTAGGTACAGATCTTTCTGATATAGATAATATTCCATCTTCATCTTCCACAATTAGTAGTTTTGGCTTTAAATTTTTTGACCTTAAACCTACCATCTTCTGCCATTTCTCCCATTAGAACCAGGAACCCTTCTCTCCTGCGAGTTTATCATCCAAACAAACCTTTGGCTTTGATACCAGTTGTTAGAAAATTATATATTACAGAGCAATGGAACACAAAAAATATTGCAGAAATATAAACACAGAAAATGCATAAAACAATAGAGACACAAATATACATGGTTCACCCAATTTGGGCTAGGTCCACGGAGAAACAACCAGTCCTTCCTTCTATATTATCCAACAAAATGAAGAGATACAACCTACAATAGATCCGTTGTAATTCCCTCTTCGCTCTCACACAACCTCCTCTCCCTTTCTCGCTCAGAATACACATATACATCGTTGCAAGACAATTCCATCATATGTAGTGAGGAGTTGCCTTCTAGGGCAAAAAAACATAAATTAAACATAACTTCTACTGTCAGATCATCTGTCTAATGAACAGCCCAGATTGACTATGAAATTACAATATTTTACAAGGTAATTTTACATCTATTTTTAGCTTTGGGGATGCTGCCTCCAAACCCCCGCCAGGGGGGGCTCTAAAAATCATCTTGGCCCCCCGTACCAGTGAACAAAAGGGTGGCATTGCCACACCATTACAAACTGGGGTCCAATGCGGAGATACCTCTGAATAAAGAAGATAATCAGGCTCCACACCCAACAATTATCGGAGTGAGGAACTCATGTTTTTATTACAGACCTTATAGGAGGACTGTTTAGGGTAGTGACTCATCTCTAAGGCCATGATTGGGTGCAGCTTGTGGCAACAAAGTGAAGTCGGGGTTGGAAATAAATTTTGAGCAAGCAAAACCGATTCTAGGACAACAATAAGGCTCGTTAGGGATCTTTGATGACAACAGGGTAGAAAGGCAATGAAGTTTTGGAGGAAAAGTGTGTAGTGATAGGAAGCACTTCTGAGTTGGTTAGTTATGTTGCTGACAGGGTAGTTAGTGTTGTTACTGTTACTAAATTATTGAGTGTTATACAAGAGACTCTGATGGTGTAACAACTCTAGAAGTGAATATGTGGAAGTTGTAATTTCATGTGTATTATTGGTATTATTGAAAATCACTACTTGTTTACAATGTTGTGTTTTCAATGTCATCTCTGTTGAATTGAAAAATGATATTGTGATACTAGAACAAAATTTGTCATATGTTCTTTAACCCTAAGGGTAAATTCTCCTAAGTATTATTACAATTTAAAAGATTTAGGAAATCCATTATGGAATGCAAGAGTACCATCTTAGATTCATCTTAACTCCGAGCTTGATCCCTCTCCACGCTTGCTAGATTTGGATTTAAGATGGACCTATGTCGGTTTTTAGTTAGTAAATTGCAAGGACAAAATTTTTCTAAACACATGAAAATAAAGTAGCAATTTAATTTGGGGATTAAGCCATGGCCAATTGATAAAGTAATTGTTCTTTCATGGGAGAGGTGTAGCGTTCAAGTATCTCTCACCATGATAGGTATTTGTAGTGAATTAATGCAACATAGATTTTCCACAAACCTGTAATAGCCCTAGGTTAAAAATTTATCTAATAAAATTAATAAAGGAAAAATAAGACCAAGGTCATGGGACACATATTCCAAGTTGAATGTTGGGAAAAACATAGTGATGGGTATCACTAGTGCTTAATAAATGGCTATGAAAATTTGCAAAGGCATTGGCAAAGGAAAAGAAGCATTAATTGGCATTTTATTTATGAAAATAATGGAAAATAGAAGAAAAGGAAGGCGAAATGTCACAGAATTGCATGTGAGGAGAATTAACAGAAAAATAAAAGAAAATGAATAAAATAGAGACCTTAATAATAAAAAGGCTTATGAGGATCAGTTCATAACTTTTTTGTTAGTTTTATCTTGGAGCTCTCTTCTATTCTCTCTCTCACATACTCTTGCACACTTAGAGTTTTATTGGAGCATGTTGGATCACTCCAGCATACATTGGATTTGGAGAAAGAAGGCAAGGAAAAATTAGGAAAGTGCAAGGGGATAGTGGCATCAGCAGCTACAACGGGATTGCCTTGTAGGCCGCATGTGCATGTATGATCTCCTTGTTGATTCATGGATGCATGGTATATGCATGTCATTATTTGGTTATGATCTGTCATTGTGTTACAGATCCATTTGGGCACATCAAATCCCAACATTCAGATCAGTGTTTTAGGGCTCATTAAACCCTAAATTAATTTGTTTCATGCCCTTTGAATGCCTCCTTCCCAGAAATTTTCATGACCTAAGACATCTAGAAATGGTCTCTAAAGGGAACAATGTAGGTAGATACACTGCCAGGGTGCTCTACAGAGCAGGTAGATACACTGTCAAGGTGCTCTGTAGAGCACCAAAGCCCTCTTTAGGCTGCGCTGGGTGAATTTGAGCGAAATTCAATTGGGGTTGGGGAATATTCTTATCTCTTGGAGTCATCTAGAAGCTTCCCTCAGTTATCTACTCCTATGAGCTTGAAAATGGATGAGGAATGAGTTAAGGTGCATCTTATCCTCTCATTCCTTTCTCCATGGAACTAATTCTAAGTATGGAAGGCCATTCAATGTCACCATTAATGACAAAACCTCTTTCATCCTCCTATAAATTGACCACTCATCTAAGTGATCAAGGGCTGGCTGGAGTATGTTGAATTGTAAGGAGTTAATACTACTATGAGACTTGACTTTAGAGCAAATGATGTGATGCCACAAGCTTGTCTTCCTTTTGATGTGATGTGGATGGGATCCAAGCTGAAGGAATGACCTTGAATCAGACATGGATGGTTGTAATTCCTTCTTCTATCTAATAAAGTGTTTGAACCTTTTTCCATATGATGTGTTCTTTCATAATGCTTATATGTATGAATTGCTTCTGATTCCTTTCATTTATATTCAATGGATCGTATGCTTTGATCGGTTTTCGTCTTTTGTTGTGTTTACAGGGTACTTATCAAGTGGATTAAGTACGGGAAGAAGCGACGAAATCAATACAAGGGAGACGAGAGGAAAGCGGAACTACAGGTAGGCCTTATATCCTCTCTTCTTATCTATTTCTTATAGGAAAAGTCTAAAACACTTTAAATTGTTGTTCTAGGCACAACTACTTGTCTAGTGAATTAGTATTTATCTGTAGATGCTAAATTCTCCAAAACAAATTGGCGACTCCATTGGGGAAGAATCCTCTTTCCTACTAGCTTATCCACCTCCTAAGACATCCTTGTAGACTCTATTTGTGTTCATTGATTGTATTTCAGCCATTTGCATTGAATTTTGGTCAGAAATTGAGGTTAGATGATAGTGGCCTCTCATAAATCGACGCAGCCTTGGTCAGGGGACAGTGCTTTGCAGAGCACCCTTGAGTGAGAGACAGTGCTCTGCAGCGTAGTTAGGCCCTCTTTGACCTACGCTGATCAACCTTAGGTCAAATTCCCACCTTTGGAAAGTGTTTTGGCCAACTTTTCACTGTTTTTTTGCTTGTTGATTGATCAATGAATGTCATGTCTCAAAGAACAAATTTCTATCTCCTTGTCTACCCCTACTTTGACTTGATTGATTAATGTTTCTTAAATGTTTTCTTTGTCATTATCAGTCTATAGTTAAAGTTAGGATATAATTTATTAATCTTCATTCGAAAGAAAGTGTCGTAAAGTCTTCTCTTCCTTTGAATTAGAATTGTCATAAAAGTATTCATTCTTATGAAAGATTGATTGATTGTATGTGCATATTTCCTTTTCTTCATATTCACATTAAGGAAATCAAAAAGAAAAACTTGCATCGTTCATACTGTAGTTTGTGAATGCTTGAAAGGAATAGCTAGGGAAATTGCATTAGATGTGCTCTTTGCTCTTTGTCAAAGATCTGATTGCTCTATCCCTACTAGCTAAGGTTTTCATTGTTCAATTGAATGGAAGAATGCTTATCATATTATTTTTATTTTAGGAATTGCAAACATACATCGCGTGGTGAACCTTGAAAGGAAAATTCTAAAGAAGATCAACTTAAAATTTATTTGAATTTACCTAATGGAGCATTGTCACCTACCGAAAAACGTTTAGAGGTCTAGGCTAGAGACGTGTTTCGACGTCGTAAAACAAAGCAACTGTCGTTAACTTGTCTACAATACATTCCGAGTGTGATACCTCATTCCATGTATGTGAGTATATCATAGATCATCCACGTACCTTTAGGTATATATGGCGATGTTACAGTACGTAAAGTATATGGGAATTCTCTCACTGTGCGGTTTTGCATTAGAAAACGCTTATACGAACTCGGCCTCCACGTACCTTCGGGAATATATGGGAGGACAACTCTAGGTTGCTATCCATCCTTAAGTAACCAAGTTGGCCACCTTGTAAACTATGATACACTGAACACAGCATTCGGGGAGATTATTTGCCCATACTTCTTGGTTCGCCAGGAGGTATTCTGCAGTTCACAGTTGCTTGGTAAACCTTTTGCCTAGATTATCCCTCTTTTGTTTTGTTATGTTACTTTGATGAAAATAAAAGTAATTGACCACAGATAACATCCTCCATGCTCACTCCTTAGTTGATCTTAGGTTGAAACATATGGTGATAAATCCGGAGTCCACCGATCAAAGAATTCCTTTAGATGGGAATCCTAGTCCTTTTCCTCATTTTGGAAATATTGGTGCTCCTTATATGGCTACATTGTCCCTTCTGGGATTGACCATTGGCTTGCTAGTATGGTTGTTTTCAACCTCCTTGGTTCAAAATGTCGTGATTTCTCCACAATCGAGTACACATCCAACTGGACAAAATCAACCTCCAGTTGAGCCTAAAGTTGACCCTTTGCCTTCTTCCTCAGTTGTTTCTTCCTCACCTTCTTCCTCTTCGCCTGGTGAAAGTATTTTTACTAGTAATGAGGTGTCTAAGAAGAAGAAGAAAGGGAAGAAGAAGAAGAAGCAAATTCAACAGAGGGGCAATCAAGCAACCATTACTTTGAATACAACATCTGATAGGAAATCGTCCATCAAGCCTCACAAATTTCGATATCCATGCAAACTTTGTGTGGGAGACCATCTTCTTCGAAATTGTTCTGATATTCCTCAGATCTTACAAGAATGGTCTTCCCGTTCACATCATCCTATGTAATCAACTTCTTGAGATCATGTTGGTGACACACCATCAACTAGTGATAGTAAAGTTCATGGAAAGAAGGGAAAAGTTAAGTTTCCATGTAGGTTATGTGAGGGGAATCATCCCATTCACCTTTTTCCCTATCTGGATGAAGCCAAAAAAGTGATGGATAACCGTCCTGCATCACCACAACAACTTCCATCTGGTTACAGGAAACTCTCCCTAAATCCTTCACTAGTTGATGAATTGACTGACCAAAATCAACCATTGGTCAAAGCCACTCTCTATGAAAGTGAATCCTATGAGTCTATACCCGACCCAAATCAGCAGGTTGAGGAAACAGTTGACCCGATTTCACCTTCAGTTAATCGTACCTTTCCCGAAGAGAGTGAATATGATACCACTCAAGTTCTTTTTGTTTCTTCAGATTCTAATGAGCTTGGGGGCAATCCTCCTGTTCCATCAAGATAGGAGGAAAATCCTCCAGTTCTCGTAACTTAAAGGGATAATTCTCCCATTTCTACAATACCCCCTCCAAGTAGTATGGTCACTTCCTTTGATTGGAATCGACTGGTAGGATTTCATCTTCCTTCTTATGTGCCTTTTCAGATCATAGTACAGGTTTGTAATATGATTGTATCTGGCACTATTATAGATGAAGGTGCATCAGTGAGTATCCTTTCCTCAACTGCTTGGCAAGCGCTCGGTTCGCCACCACTTCTGCCTGTTACCCAGAATTTGTTGGCCTTTAACAGAGGAACCAGTCAACCATTAGGGATCCTCCCTTAATTACCTATTACTTTGGGAGGAAAAAACATTTATCTAAATGTGATGGTAGTCTTAGGCCCTTTAGATTACAATTTACTTCTTGGACGCGACTATGTTTATGACATGGGAGTTATTGTTTCAACACTCTTTCGAGTGATTTGTTTCCTGCATGAAGGCAGAATTGTCACCGTTGACCAGATTTCATTTCCCGGTCCAAATATGGCTCCTAGTAAACCATCTTCCCTAAATGGTCCTTTTGTACCAATGGTATCATCCCTGCCACGGGTTAATTATGTGGCAACTCGTTCCATACCTACATCAACTTACGATCATTTCAGTGATGTTGTACATCATGTACTAGGGGCACTGGAACCAGATCTCTCCTTCATGACCTCTTATGAGTTGTGATCCAAGGAATATGAGGATAGCTCCTTGTCTTGTGGCAACCTCATTAAAAAATGAAACCAAGGAATATCAGGATAATTCTTTTATTGTGTCAACCTCATTAAAAAATGAAATAAAGGGTATGAGGATAGTTCTTTGTCTTGTGTCAACCCCGTTAAAAAATAATAATAAAAAAGGATATGAGGATAGTTCTTTTACTGTGTCAACCTCATTAAAAAAAAATGAAGCAACTCCCATGAGGATAGTTCTTGGTCTTGTGTCAACCTCGTTAAAAAATGAAACAATGAATCTAACCACAGTTCCTTCTCTTGTGTCAAGCTCATTAAAAAATGAACCAAGGTCTCGAGTTCTAAGTCGAGTCTTCAATTAGATATCATAAAATCCCAGTCGAGTCTTTCACTTGATCTCGTAAAATAACCTTCATTCCATCCACCTGATAGCCACGAGTAGTCTACTTAGGTGAATGTAATGAAGCTTGGGGGGCATGCACCTAATGGTAAAGTTAAGTTTCCCTATAGGTTATGTGAAGTGAATCACCCCATTCAACTTTGTCCCTATCTGGACGAAGCCAAAAAGGTGTTGGATAACCGTCCTGTTTCACCGCAACGACCTCCATCTGGTTACAGGGGACTCTTCCTTTTCATCATCCTAGGGGAATGTAAACCAATCTCAAGCATAGTTCTTTGTTTCAAGATTGTGTAAAAATGAAACTGAATCCAAGCATAGTTTTTCGTTTCAAGCTTGTGTAAATATGAAACTGAATCCAAGCATAGTTCCCTATGGTTCAAGCTTGTGTAAAAATGAACTCATTTCCATTTTTAACCCTCATGATTTCCATTTTATTAGTCTCTTTCCTCAAATGAGCCTTTATTGTTTTCATCCCATCGCCACTATCCCTTTGGCCGATCATACGCTTTCACTTGGTTGTTTTACCATTTTTGAGGAACAGTTGCAATGAGTGGTCTTATTAGCCAACCTCTTCACACAAATCAACATGTTTTGAGAAGTTCCAACATCACCGAAACCAATTGCTACCTTAGACACCACTCGTTCCTCAAAATGGAGTCCTCTTTAAGCTCTTTACAGACTCTCTAAATATGAAAATATTATTGAGCGCTTGTCCTTTCCAACTCATTAATGGATTGGAAACGATATCTCTCTTGTATTATTTTACGCTTTTTCATACTTGAGAGATTAATTTATGAAAAAGAACTTGTTGAGTTTTCTTTTTGTACCTTTTCAAACTCTCTAAACATGAAAATGATCGAGTTATCTTTGTCGTTAAACTCGTTAAAAACATCAAATAGCGACAAAACTTGTCCATCTAGACAAGACCGAGTTTCACCTTCGCTAGACTCGTTAAAACATCAAAGAGTGATGGATTCGCCCAAAGGGTGAAATTATACAACAAGCATATGTTATCCTCCTCAAGCTTGATAAAAATAAAGAGTTACTGGTTAGCAATGATTGGGAAAATGGAAAAAAGGGAAAACTACTTTATGGTAGCAGGTCGCTCTTGAACATGACACTTTCACTCCATCACCGTGACTATCTGGGTTGGGTTATTAGCTTGATGGTTTTCACACCGTTGGTCTGTGATACCATCCATCACTTTGTTTTGGGTCAATGCTACCAATTCACTTTAGTGTCGCCGACATGATCAAGAGAAATCATTCAGTGAAAATCCATCTTTTGCAATACCATAAACCTTCATTTTCATGACCGCCATTCCTGAACTTTGTGTCGTCAGTCAAATTCCATCTCTAAAATCACTGCACTCATTTCATGTCATTGATGTGGGATACATCAAGGCCCTCCTGTGATGAGTCGCTTCATGTCGACATCAACTCATTATCCAACAAGTTGACTTAGAAACACCCATTTAGTACCTTGAGGCTTGCATGCATCAATGGCAGGTTTCTCGCTTTCGGCGATAGGCATACATCAATGGCCTTCGACCAAAAGATTTTGTATGGTTTTCAACATCAAATCATCCATTCACACCATGTAGAATGTACTACAGTACTTTGAGGATCATTATCATTATCGGTGATTTCTCACACATTTGTTAACAACTTACATCATCGGCTGGTAATCAGATGGTGTCTTCCCATGTTCAACTTCAGATCACATATTCACATGGTTAGACTCGTACTTGAGCGAACGGTTGAACAAGATTGAAGACCCCGGATCTAGTTTCATCCATCCGGGCTGTGATATCAGGAGTACTAAATCATATGTACAATGGATTTACATTGATAGTCATTCCAATCATGGGTCTATATCTATAAACGATTGTTTATGTACATGTAATTAAAGTTTATAAGCTGAGCATGGGTATGCCTTCCCTCAGCAATTCATGTAAAATCAAATATCATGATATATGTATTGTGATTGATGTAGGTCACCTTCCACTTCGATACCTCCTCATCACATCGTAAAGCATTTCATTTGACATTGGCATTTTTCCGACTTCATGCTTTAGGGGGTAGTTGTTACAGATCCATTTGGGCACATAAAATCTCAACATTCAGATCAATGTTTTAGAGCTCATCAAACCCTAAATTCAGTTGTTTCATGCCCTAAACAAGTCACCCCTTTGAATGCCTCCTTCCTAGAAAGTTTCATGACCTAAGACATCTAGAAATGGTCTCTAAAGGGACCAGCGCAGGTAGATACACTGTTAGGGTGCTCCACAAAGCAGGTAGATGCACTGTGAGGGTGCTCTACAGAGCACCTAAGCCCTCTTTAGGCTACGTTGGGTGAATTTAAGTGAAATTCAATTGGGGTTTGGGGAATATTCTTATCTCTTGGAGTCATCTAGAAGCTTCCCTCAGTTATCTACTCCTATGAGCTCGAAAATGGATGAGGAATGAGTTAAGGTGCATCCTATACTCTCATCCCTTTCTCCACGAAACTAATTCTAAGTATGGAAGTCCATTCAATGTCACCATTAATGAAAAAACCTCCTTCATCCTCCTATAAATTGACCACTCATCTAAGTGATCAGGGGCTGGCTGGATTATGTTGAATTGTAAGGAGATAATGCTGCTATGAGACTTGACTTTGGAGAAAATGATGTGATGCCACAAGCTTGTCTTCCTTTTGATGTGATGTGGATGGGATCCAAGCTGAAGGAATGACCTTAAATCAGACACAGATGGTTGTAATTCCTTCTTCTATCTAATAAAGTTTTTGAACCCTTTTCCATATGATGTGTTCTTTCATAATGCTTATATGTATGAATTACTTATGATTCCTTTCATTTATATTAAATGGATCGTATGCTTTTATCAGTTTTCGTCTTCTGTTATGTTTACAGGGTACTTCTCAAGTGGGTTAAGTACGAGAAGGAGCGACGGAATCAATACAAGGGAGATGAGAGGAAAGAGGAAGTACAGGTAGGCCTTCTATCCTCTTTTCTTATATATTGCTTATAGGAAAAGTCTAAAACACTTTAAATTGTTGTTATAGGCACAACTACTTGTCTAGTGAATTAGTATTTATCCGTAGATGCTAAATTCTCCAAAACACATTGGCATGGAGTTTTTCCTAGATTGATAGTCGTTTTATCCTTTTCTTGCCATTTCCTGGATAGACATGGTGTTGTGGGCTTTTCCATATGCTTGTTTTCCAATTGGTGCTCATAATTCCTTATGGTTGTGGGTTGGAAGAAACACTCTAGAGCCCTAGAACAACTTGTGTTGAGTTATTAGTCTCAGAGCCTAGGTTGGAAAATGCTCTAGAGCCCTTTGTGGGTTTAGTTAATAGTCCTAGAGTTGGGTTGGACAGACACTTTGGAACCCTAGAAGGTTGTGGGTTGAGTTACTAGTTCTTAGAGCCCTGAACAGTTGGGTAGAGACTGATCTGGTTGGTGTTGGTGATGTCTGACGTGAGGTGGAATCACTCGTTTAGGGTTGAGGTGGTTTGGCCTTTGGAATCCTTGGTTTGGTTTTTCTTATTTGATTCCATGATATTCCACATTCATGCTTGGAATATGGCGCAAGGCTGATTGGTTGAAAGTGAGATTTGGTTGAGCCCAATCTATGGTCGGGTGGTATGTGGAAGTCCCTAACTTCGTTGGATTTTGCATCTAATAATAAGAGCTCTTTCCTATTGTATTTTATGAGTACTTATAATTGATACTATGTGGCTCTGATGGTTGTTCTATCATGGTTCATATGATGTTCATTTGTGGGTTATATGTTGGTTATATGATGTATATTGTCTATGGATCTTGATATATTTTGATTGGTAAATGAATGGTTAATGAATTCATGAGCTAACAGATGTTATTGCAACTATTCTGAGAGAGCATTAGACCTTCTTGATGATTCTTAGATAAGTATCAAACCCCTATGTTCATATATGAATTCATGACCTGTAGATTACATGTTCTCAATATGTTTGACAAAATGCCAGTCATGTTCTAGGTAGTCTAGGTTAAGTTCTACCTTCAAATTTGTATGTCTAACATTGTTATCATGTCATTATTGATCCTAAGAAGTTATAGGAAGCTTTGGGCAATGGTCTGGAGGCTGACCTAGAATCTAGGCTCAAATCTCGGGACTGCATGCTCCTAACTGGGAAAATTGGGTTGCAACTGCATGGATATAGGCTTGTGCATGCGGTTGGAGGCTCACAACCACATGGATGCTTTGGTGTGGGTGCGGTTGAGGGCCCATGGTTGAGAAATAAAGGTCTAGCTCAGGGTTTGGCCACTTGGGCTGGTTGTTCAGCCTCTAAGTGACTTGTAGCTCCTATGGGATGTGTTGAGTCGTTGTAAGTAGTCGACCCCACTTCATTAATTGGATCCTAGGAGATCAGTTCATGTCATAGTATCCCTTCCTCTCATGTTTACCCTGACAGGTCGGTGAAACTGGGTAAATGTGGGAGGGGTAGTTACAGATTGGTATCATAGCTCTCAAGTTCAACGCTTGGACTAGATGGCAGAATATGTTTTTTATGTATGTATGTTAACATCTATGTGATAGTTATGCATGCATTATCATGGTTATGTTTGTCATGCATGAGGTCTTTGTATGCAGTTGATGTTATCATGCATGATTTCGATATATTAATATGATTACATATATACGTGTATTATGATAATCTGGACTAATTTTGTAGATGAGATATCATCCCCTGAACTTTAATGAGTTATGTTGGTCATGTTTTATTTGGTTTATCTTACATGGTATGCTTGCAGGAAGTAGAATATCAAATATGACAAAAAAAATGGTGGACTACAGCTTGTGTGACTCTCCCTATAGATCATATGAAGAACATGGTGATCAATACTCCCCTGACATAACAGATACATTAAAAAGTTTGAAAGGATCAAGAATCGTAAGCCAGATAATGAAAAGATCATTCAGTCACAGGAAAGACAGGGACCACTTAGGATTAATGCAACCAACCTTCAAAGTATATCCAATTTTCAGAGACAGGGACCACTTAGGATTAATCTTGGACATGAGGAAAGGCCCAATGGGGCATATGGTAGTAGGTCTCAATCCAGATATGGGTTTGACAAGGATGATACAGTCACAGATGGTAGGTTCTAAGACACACCTGATAGGATGGGTAATGACCATGGGTTCTACTCTAGTTCTGGTTTAGAGAGACAACATCGTCATCACTGTCACCATTCATATAGGAGTGAGAAGCAATACTTTCTAGAGGAGTTCAAGAAAAGAAAAGCCTCCTACATTTGATGGAGAAATGAAGAAATCACAGAATGCAAAAGGTTGGTTGCTTGGGATGAATAAGTTTTTCAGATTGCATGATTACTAAGAGAATATGATGGTCGGGATAACTACTTTCAGTCTTTAAGGGAAAGAAGACATTTGGTGGGAAGATGTAAAGAATGTTAGAGGCATTCGACAAGAGGAGTTGACTTGGAGTGAGTTCAAGAGACTTTTTAAGAAGAAGTATCTATCTAAAAGATAATATGGTGATAGGGAAAATAAATTCTATGAGTTGAAGATGGGATTTATGACCGAGGAGGAGTATACTAGCAGATTCTTGGAGTTGTTGAGATATGTGCCTTATATTAAGGAGGAGAAAGAAAATATTTGAAGATTCATCAGTGGGTTGTTGGTATCATTCAAAGACAAGATTGAGTTTCATGAGCCTATATTGTTGGATGAAGCCATCAGAAAGTTGAAGAATTGTTATGATTAATCGAAGCGCAATACTAATTCTAAGCAGGATTGGAAAGTTAATGATAAGAATAAATGAAAGTGGGTTAATAAGAGAGGAAAACCACAAGATATAGATGAGAAGGAGAATTCAACACTACAAAAGAAGTTCAATGCAACTGATAGAGGATAGGGATTTCAGTCTATGGGATAGAACAAGGTTGATGGCAGGAAACCTTTACAGTGTTGGACTTGTGTCAAGGATCATCGCAGGAGAGATTTTCCACAACATCAAGGTGACAGACGCAGATTTATAGTGCTCAAGAGGCACAAACAGTGGGGGGTGTGGAACAACGTATCCTTCAGATTTATGCAGCTTTGGAAAATAGGAAGGTTGATCATCAGGAATCTATTATCGAGATGGAAGGTAAGCTTTGTGATTAATTTGTTTCTATTTTTATGGACCCTAGCTCTAACTATTGTTATATCAATCTTGGCCTGGTAGATAAGTGTGGTTTGAATAAAGAAGTGCATGCAGAGTCTTGGTTAGTGCAGTTGGATATTAGTGCCAAGAAAAGAGTTCATCATTGGGTAAGATCTTGTGCATTTGAACTGAATGATATGTCTACATCAACGCATCTAATGTGCTTCCATTGGGATCATACAATATGCTATTGGTGTTAAAGAGTGAGTCCATACAGGTTGGTAGAATTTAAAAATATTTGTGGAAAAAACATGTTATCAGTTTTGAAACCAACGTTTCAGACTAACTGAGTGAGTCCATCATCAGGGCAATGTGATCTACATTTTGAGAAGAGAGAGAATGACAATATGGGGCAATTAATAGTTAGTAGTTAATTGAGAGAAATATTTAATTTCGGCTTTATAAATGATTTTTTATTTTTTTTAACTGAATTGAATTTTTGGATTTATTAGTGATATTGTATATAAATATACAAATATTAGTTATGAAAAATTTGAAAATATATCAATTTCTAGTTAAGAAATATAGAGATATTAAATTCTTATTATTCCTTGTTAATTATATTTTATATATTTAAATTCCTTGTTAAGAAATATAGAGAGATAAATTCTTATCCTTCCTTGTTAATTATATATTTAAATTTACAGTTAATGCTGATGGTTTATTTATTCAGACTTTAATTAATTTTATTAAAATGAGAAAATTAAATAGGGTATTAATTATAATTAGGTTTAATATTAATTTATTTATGAATGTTTGTTAATTATTCATTAAATTATATATATATATATATATATATATATATAGAGAGAAGAGAGAGAGAGAGAGAGAGAGAGAGAGAGAGAGAGAGAGAGAGAGAGATACTATTTATTTATTATTTAATAAGGGTTTCCAGGTATTACTTAGTTTTAGCTCATCATCTCTATTCATGTTGTTGGAAGATTTCTCAATTTCAATGGCCTCTTTCACCATTCTTTTCAAATAATGGTCCTCTTTGTGAATTAATTTTGCCTGTTCCATGCAAATATAGTGTGAGGAAGAACATGCATGCTCTCCTAGGGCTAATTTTCCCAACCTATTTCTTGCAATATCATTAATGTGTTTTTTTAACCTTATGCCCACGGATCTCCCTGTTTCACCTATATACACCTTTCCACATGTACAGGGAATAGAGTATACTCCTTTGTCATTTTTTGGGTCTATTAAGTATTTGGAAAAATCAAGCATGTTTTTAATGGTGTTTGGGGAAGTGAAGGCAACCATGATGTTATGTTTGGTGAGAATTCTAGAAATTTTGTCTGTGGTTCCTTTTATATAGGGTAAGGAGATTTTAGGGTTTTCAAGAGATTTTGTTTTTTGAGTTTTGGTTGTGGCTTCTTTAATTATTTTTTGGATAATGTTTTTCTGATAACCATTGTTTTTAAAGTAAGAAATGGATACATGAAACTCGAAATAGAAGGTGATTCAAATTTGGTAATAGAGACAATAAGAAAACTAAATCATGGTAAGTCATGGGAACAGGTGGCTAAGAGTTGGAGGACGGCGGGTCTCATCCAGGACATAGAGGAATCAATGAAGCATATTGAGTATAAGGTCATTCATCATGTCAGGAGAGAAGGCAACCGGCCTGCAGAATACTTGGCTAATTGGGGTTGCAACGAGAAGGATGGGAAAGTAGACACCATATGGACAACTCAGCTGGTAGAGACAAGATGGGAGAACCTCAACCGAATCACCAAACAGGATAATAATGACACAACATAGTTATGATCATATTAAAATACACTCCCCGATCGGGGTGGAGAAAGGTGACCTGCACAAGGTCATGATGGGGCGCAGTACATGGCAGCATATGCCTCAACTCAAGGTAATCATTTTAAGAACTGTGGCGATGGCATGCAGAGGAGATCGAAAACCAAGACAAGGAACCGGGAGAATCATGGAAATGACAGGGGAAAAGAACAACGGTAATCAGTTAGTGAAGCAAAGAGTAAGTGGCGACATACCTATAAGAACAGGAGAAGGCAGCGAGACAGACAAGGAGAAGACATGAAAGGTGGCGCAGAGTGAAGCAGTTTGGCAGAGAGACCTTGGGTATCGTCTCAGAAGAAGGCAAGAAGGTATGGCGGAGGGAGGTAGGAAGGAAAGGATGTACAGGGAGGGAGAGGAGAGGAACATACGGAGGGAGTAGGAGCGAATGGAGGAAGAAGAAGGAAATTGCATGGAAGGGGAAATGGAGACCAGGAAGGAAGAGCGCATGGAGAAGGTGAATTTCGAGGTGGGGCAGAGTAGCAGGGGGAGCAATAGGGATAGACCGTCCAGAAGAGGTAAGGGAAGAAGGCGCAGGGGGCGAGGGAGACCGAGACAAGTGGAATGCTACGAAACTGAGACTCCGGTGTCTAACCAGTAGAAAAGAGGATGCAGGTCCACTGAACAGATCGCTCAGGAAGCGGAGAGAGCTTACAACAAAGAAACCAACGAGGAGATCAGAAAGATTATCGATGCTCTGGAGGATAAAGTCCTAGAGGAGGTTTCTGATCCAGAAATGGAGGAATGGAGTACCCTCCTTCCAGACCTTGGGAATACAAGAGGGCGCCTCTCACTGTATAAACGAGCACTGCACATGTACTGGGTGGTGAAATACCTGTTAGCTAAAGCCATGGAGCAGGTCACCCAAGAGATGATGGAGATGGTTCAAGGCCCACTGAAATTGAAAAGGGAGATGAACAATCTTCAGTTCATGATCCGGAAACAGGACAGCAGAATGGAGGAAATCTGCGGCATGCTGAAGAAGATAACCACCGCGCAACATGAGGAGGAAATCAAGCAAGTTTTCATGGTAGATTAACTGTTTAGCTTTGTTCTCTTTTGAATTCTCTTCTAGGCATAAGAGAATCAACTTTTGTAAACATGTATTTTGATCTGTAATAGCTGATAGGTATATAGATATAGTAAGTGAGTAGAGTGTTGTCCTGGTTTTAAACATATTGACGCACCAGCTAAGTTGACAAGTTGATAACCTCAGTCTCTTGGTGACCAACAGACTCAGTTTCACTTCAGGGCGGGTTGAAGTCACCAGCGATTGTATATTTTTTTGTGGTTGTATATAATAGAAAAGAACACACCGTAGCTTACAAAAAAAACCATTGTTTTTAAATACTTTGTAGAGATAGTTAAGTTCTTCCTCTAAATGTTCGGGGTCAGAGATTCTAGAAGCTCTAGTAGCTAGGGTTTTGATGACGCCCACTTTTTGTTTGGAATGGTGGTGGGAATTTGAGTGAAGATATTTGTCGGTGTGAGTTTGTTTTCTGAAGACCTGGTGGCTTAGTTTACTATTTTTCTTGGTGAGGAGGACATCTAGGAGTATGCTATTGGGTATGGATTGATTGTACATTCACAGGACTAGGGTGGATTGTTATGATAAGGTTATCAAGTGCTTAGATGTTGATGGAGAGAAGAGAATATGCAGAGAAAAAAGAAGCCCACATTGATGAGCATGGTTACAACTATGCAGACCAAGTATAGTAGCAGGAAAGGATGTGTATTGTTTACAGTTCATATTTCTAGTGATGAAGGTAAGGATATTGAGGATGTTGAAGCCTTGAAGAGGTGTCTAGTTTTGCAATAGTTTCAAGATGTATTTCCACCAGAGATTTCAGAGTTACTACCTCATAGGTAAGTGGACTTTTCTATTAAGTTGATACCAGGAAAAAAATCAGCACCAAAGGTACCTTATAGGATGAGCACTAATGAGTTAGTTGAACTGAAGTTATAGTTGAAGGAAATTTTTGACAAGGGATACATTAGGCCAAGTGTGTCATCTTGGGGTGTACTAGTGTTGTTTGTGAAGAATAAAGATGGTACTCTCAAGATGTGTATTGACTACAGGCAGTTGAACAAGGTGATGATTAAGAACAAGTACACTTTGTCGAGGATTGATGAATTATTTGATCAATTGAAGGGGGCAATAATATTACCGAAGATTGAACTGAGATCAATATATCATCATGTACGCATCAAAGAAGAGGATATTTACAAGACTACTTTCTAGACTAGGTATGGGAACTATGAGTTTCTTTTGGTTCCTTTTGGTTTGACTTATGCTCCAGCTACTTTCATGTATTTAATGAATATGTGGTGTGTCCTTATCTAGACAATTTTGTGATTGTATTCGTTGATGACATATTGATATTTTCTAAGAATGAGTAAGAGCATGCACAACATCTGACAGTAGTTGTAACAACCTCGAGTTAAAATTTCATGTAACAAAGTTAATAAAGGCAAAATAATACCAAGGTCACTGGACACATATTCCAAGCCGAATGTTGGGAAAAACATCCTAGTGGGTGTTCATTTGGTTTATTATGGCTAAGGAAATTGGCAAAGACAATGGTGAAGGATTTGAAAAGGCAAAAAGGCATTAATTGGAATTCTATTTATGAAAATAATGGAAAATAGGAGAAAAGAAAGATGAAAGGTCATAGAATTGCATGTGAGGAGGAAATGGAAAAAAATAGAGGGAAATGAATAAAATAGAGGCCTCAATGATAAAACGGCTTCTGAGAATCAATTCACAACCTTTTGACAGTTTTGGGTTAGAGCTCTCTCTCTATTCTCTCTCTCTCATACACTTGCACACTTAGACAATTATTGGAGCACTCTAGAATTAGAGAAAGGAAGGAAAAGGAAGGACAAGAGAGAAAAGGAAAGCAAGGATCAAGCAAGATTTAGATCAAGCGGCTACAATGAGATTACTTGCAGGTATCAAGTTACATGTTATATTTCCTTTGTAGTTTTGGCATGCATGATACATTCATGTGTGTATTTGGTTCTCTTGTTGTCAATGGCATGGGTTTTTCTAGGTGTGCTAGTGGTTCCAGCTTTGCCTTGCCATTTTTGGATAGTCATGGTGTGATAGGGTTCTTTAACTTGGTCGAGCTTTGGATTTCCAGACAATTTTGGAAGTGGGTGATGTTGTCTACGGGAAAATTCCTAAGGGCCTAGGAATTCCTTGACCGACAATGGCGAGATTGTGGTAAAGGCTGAGGGTGGAGACGAGAAAATTCCTCAAGGTATTGGTGAAGAAATATGGAGGCATCCAAGCTTGTTTAGGGCCTAATGATCCAATGATCGATTTTAGTGGGATTATGGTAAAGCCTAGTAGTGTATGTTTCTTATTTTGGCCTAGGAATCCCTTGACCAGTAATAGTGGGATTGCGGTAAGGCCTGGTTATGTAGGTGCTTGTATCGAGCCTAAGAGTCCCTTGACTAGTTTTGGCGGGATTACGATAAATCCTTAGGAAGCCCTGGTTGTTTTGTTGTGAGCCCCACATTCATGCTTGGAATATGGCACAAGGTGATTGGATGAAAGAAATATTTGGTTCAGCCCAATCTATGGTCGAGTGGTATGTGGAAGTCCTTGACTTGGTTGGATTTTGCATATCTTAATAAGAGCTCTTTTCCTCTTGTATTTTATGAGTAAAATGTACTTGTTATGATGTGGATTTGATGGTTGCTCTATCATTGTTAGTATTATGGTTATATGTTGGTTATAAGCATGATTTTATGACATATTCTAGTTATGGATCTTATAATGTTTTAATTGGTAAATGAAGGGTTATTGAATGCATGACCTAATAGATGTTATTGCAACTATAGTGAGAGGGCATTAGACTTTCTTGATGATTCTCATATAAGTATCAAACTCCTATGTTCAAATACGCATTTATGACCTGTAGATTACATGTTCACAATGTGTTTGATGAAATGTGTTCCATGGTTAGGCCTAGATGATTCAAGTTCTTGTCTAAATTTTGCATTAATGGCTTTGTCCTTTTGTCATTCATCATTCTGGAAAGTTCTATTAAGTTATGGGCATAGGTCTAGATCCTAGCCTTGAAAAAGTGGCTAAGATTCCAAGGTCACATGCACAGAACTAGGAATTCTCGACTGCAATCGCTAGGAGGTAGGGTTATCCATGCAACTGGAGGGTTACAATCACTAGCTTTCCTTGTTATGCAAGCAACTGGGAGTCCATATCACTAAAAAGGAAAGTTAACTCAGCATTTGGGCACCTGCAGTGGTTGTTTGGCTCCTGGGGGTCCTGTAGCTCTTGAGGAAGGTCATTAAATTTTCAGTTTGTTGATTCCAATTCCTTAATTGTACTTAGGAGGTTGAGTCATGTCATAGTAGCCCTCAACTCATGTTTACCCTAGCAGGTTGGTGAAACTAGGAAAATGTGGGAGGGGTGGTTACAGATTGGTATCTGATCATGGTTCAATGCTTGGAATGGATGGGCGGAATGTGTTGTCATCCATGTATGTCAGTTGTCTATGTGGTTGTTATGCATGCATTGTCATGGCTATGGTTATCGTGCATGTGGTCATGGTATGCAGTTTGTATTGTCATGCATGATGTCAGTGTATTGATGTGATTATTATTATACATCTATCATGCTAATCTGGATTGATTTTGTAGACGAGATAGCCTCCCCTGAACTTGACTGAGGTATGTTGATTATGTTTATATTTTGGTTTATCTAAGATGGTATACTTGCAGGAAGAAGTATATCAAAGATGACTAGAAAAATGGTCGATTACATTCACCTGACTCCCCTTACAGATCAGATGAGCAGCCAAGAGATGAGTACTCTCCTGACATAGCAAACACTTTGAGAAATTTGAAGGCAAAGATAAGAATTTGTGAAGCAAATAATGACAGGATCATTCAGTCACAACAAAGACTTGTTAGGGCACACGAGAAACAAGCAGAGGTTGATGTAATCATCCTTTATAGCTTGTCCGATTTGTAGAGACATGGAAAACCACTGATCAATTATGAACAAGATGATCCAGGTGGATATTGGTGGCCACCTGCCAAGTCCACCTGGACCCCCACCATTGTCTTTCTCAGCATTTTCAGTTTCCTTAATTATAGCACAACTTACTGGACACATCAGAGATTGCAGGACAAGTTCAGCAGATGGAGGAACTCAACGCAATGGGGACCATTGCTTCCTAAGGGGGGAGGAATGATCCAGGTGGATATTGGTGGCTACCTGCTAAGTCCACCTGGACCCCCAACATTGTCTTTCTCAGCATTTTCAGTTTCCTTAATTGTAGCACAACTTACTATTTTTAGCAGTTTTTCGGGTCCTGAACTTCCGGAGCCGTTTTGAGGCCCTAAACGACGTTTTTTGGGGAATCCGGGGGCAACATGGGTCCATGAAATAATAGTGCTCGAATAGTGCTCGAATAGATCTTTCTAATGAGCTATTGTACGCGTCAAACAGAGATCATATGCTAAAGTTACGACCCCGGGAAATTGATGTACCAATTTACCCAAAACGCGGCCCACAATTTGGCGTTTCATCTTCTAGGGTTAGGTTTTGGAATGTGACGGGTTTTCCATTGTTTCTCAACAATAAATAGGAACGGGAAGAGCCAGAGGAAGGGGAACATCTTTTCCACTCACAGATGTGGGTGAAGGGTTCGCCGCTACAATTCATTGTCGACAGTGGCAGCCAAAAGAACCTTATTTCAGCAGAGCTTGTGAAGCGGTTGGGCTTACCGACTACACCACACCCGCAGCCGTACAGTATCGGGTGGCTTCATGAAGGACGAGATCTCAAAGTTCGCCAGCAGTGCCGCCTTCCCTACAGCATCAAGCTTTTCAGAGACGAGGTATTGTGTATGTTACACCTCTAGATGTTTGTGATGTGTTATTAGGCCAGCCATACTTGTGGAGGCGACATGCTGTGTATGAGTCAAGGCCTCGTGCTGTCATTATTTCTTTGAGTAATTCATTATACATGATACTAGAGATAGCGCCACCTACTGCCACCTCTTTGATCACTGCTAAGAAAGGCAGCAAGCTCATCTCACAGACCAGGAAATTCATCTGTATGGTTCACTCCGAAAGTAAGGGGAAGAGCGTTGTTACATCCATGACCACCGCAAAGGGTTCCTCCACGCAGCAGCAGCAGCAAAGGGATACAGTCATGACAGAAAACAGGAACAACTTCTCCTCACCAACAGGGGTACCACATAGGTTTCAGGTGGGCAACAAAGTCTGGTCGCATCGACAGAAAGAACGCCTTACCAGAGCCCATCAGAAGCTCAGACCACTCCAACATGGTCCTTACAGCAGTACCAAGCCTGTGGGGAACAATGATTTGGAGCATAGCATTCCTCCATTCCTTCGCCTGCACCAAGTGTTCAATGTGGACCATCGTCGACCATGGTTCCCACCATTACTGGACACATCATATAGTGCAGAACAAGTTCAACAGATGGAGGATCTCAACGCAATGGGGACCATTGCTTCCTAAGGGGGGAGGAATGATCCAGGTGGATATTGGTGGCCACCTGCCAAGTCCACCTGGACCCCCATCATTGTTTCTCTCAGCATTTTCAGTTTCCTTAATTGTAGCACAACTTACTATTTTTAGCAGTTTTTCGGGTCCTGAACTTCCGGAGCCGTTTTTGAGGCCCTAAACGATGTTTTTTGGGGAATC
>APFE031445964.1:0-11298 GCA_000404065.3 Pinus taeda | reverse complement strand
GATATGTGCTAAAATTCTAGCTCACTTTTAAACCCTTCTCTGAGAGTTTCGGTATCTATAAAAGCCGGCAAGTTTCCCAGGCGCGAGCCTCCAATTTCCGGGACAAATTTTAGAGCATAAGGGTTAGCAAATTTAGTATAAGTATTGAAGTCACTGTAAATATTTTCAACAATCAGATCGACTTCTCTAGTCTTCTAACGCTGTTAGAAGACGTCGGACTTGCAGTTGTGAATGCTACAGTCACTGCTATAAATTATACGGTCTTTTATAGGATTCACTCGAAGTTAATCTTTTATTTATTGAAACCCTGAAGCTGCAACGATTGTCTGGAATTCTTTTTCGCAAATAACTTATCGATTATATTTTAACCCTGCAATTTTTTTTTTCCAGATACTTAAACGATTCTATTTTAACCCTGCGTTTCTTAGATTGTAGCCACTTGCGTTTCTTAGATTGTAGCCACTTTGATAGCGTTGTCCTACACGGGATAATTTGCCAACTAATGAATGGCATCATTCCAAAATGTTCAATGACAAAATAATATATAGTTTACTTTTCCTCTGGCTAGTTATTTCTGTTAAATGTATTTGACTTTGCAACAAAGTTCCTTGAGACTAGGTGTAAATTCAAAACAGGCTGGACTCGAAGTTCTATTTAAAAAAGTTAAAACAAAAAGTTTAAGCAGTCTTTCCTCTATATAGCAGGACAAACATTTCTGTCACGTGAACGCATGTAGTAATTTTCTTTTCAGTTTTCAGTGTTATCATCTTTGTACAAATGGAACTTCTAAATAGTAATAACGAAAAACAAAAAGAATGGAAGATGAGTTGTAGCTTTTAGGTGAGACACTATTTATACGGGATAATAATTACATTCATTCATACTTACCAAGGCAGAAATCAAGTTTATATATAAACATAATTTTAGAATATATATTTTTTTAAATATGAATATTTTCAATATTCACATTTCACTATAACTTACAATCTAAAACTCTTGAAGTTTACAGAGATAATGCCATCCTCTTATGGGGAAACTAACAATAAAAGCCAATAATGAGTGGAGTTTAGAATCCATAGTGCTTGAGTTAATAAGGAAAGGAAAGTAGACATATATTATAAGAATAAGTTGTTAACAACCTAAATAAGAAAGAATGAGAAATAAGGACTTAGACTATGAAATATAAGAAGCTTTAGGATCAAGAAGATAATGAGGTGTCAAGGATAATGGGTTGTTCTTCAACTTTCCATGAGAGTGGAATGAGAGAGTTGTTTGGTGATCACTTCTCTAGCCTAGCAAGCCTCTCTTCCAAATCCAACATGAGATCACATCTCTACCTAGCAAGCCTCCCTTCCATATGCAACATGATATCCCTGTGCTCGTCAAGTCTATGCATAAGGTTGACTTGAGTTTGTCTTCTATCCATAATAATCTTTCCAACGAACAACCTCACATGCCAATACAAGTCCATTGTAAGAAGGTAATGGTTCTGACAAACTCTAGAGTTACCAGTGTCAAGAGCCCAAGAGGCAATGCTTTCCATAACCTCCAAGTCTAATGTGACTTGTATTTCCTACCAAATGTTCACCTCTACAATTCAAATTTCCTCCTAGATGTCTAGAGGAGTGTTTTCATGTAATATGTGAGCTATGGACTTAACACACAACCTCACTTTGAAGCCCTGCAAAGCACCGTGACCTCCACCTTTATGCCATCATCGAGCTCATTAGTGAATCATGGCTCTAGAGGAAGCAAGACTTTATTCGGGACAGTTGAAGCCAGGTGAGAAGCTACAAGAGCTTATTATGGAAGAATTTAATCATAATGTCATGACAGGTGGATTGCATTGACAATGGGCTCAATATAAGTCCCACTCCATCTAAAAAATTCATCAAAGGAGAAGGAAAAGGGGGAGGGGATAGAGTGGACCTGAGAGCCGAACAACCAAACAACTATGAAAACCACTGGTGAACATAGAGAGCATTAAGAGAAGGCGTTAAATGAGTAACAAGAATGAAAATGGGTTACCTAGGAGATGGAGCATGGTGGATCGTGCAAGCCTCACTCAAGAGTTCAAACATAAGAAATGCTAGGGATCCTTTGCCACCCTCCTTGGGAGCCAAGGCCCCATTCTTGTGTCGTGATATAGTGGGATGTTCAGAGGATGGAAAATGGGAGGGGTTGTCATTTCAATACCAGACATCATTATTGTCACATTAACAACCCCATTGGGGCTCTCGTATTCTTGGTGGTGATTTCCTAGCATTCTTACTTTAACGTTGTGGGGAAAGAAGTCTTGGATGATTGGCTTACCAAAATATGATGATTACATCCTTCTTTTGCTAGGTTGTTGGCCAACTTATTAGATGATCCTCTAATATGCAAGGGAATGGAATATGGAATATGGGGGAGAAGTTTTTTAATGTGAGGTAGAGAGCCTTCCATTCTCAAACTTTTGGCAATCTATAATAAGGAAGATCCCTTGAGAAGCTTGGTGATAAAAATATATCACAATCTCACTCAATCCACTGTTGGTGTATTTTAGCTTCTAGCTAAGCCCCAATTATGTATCTAACATGACCGATAACTTATAACTAATTTTTTTCTCTTTTCTTCTAGAAAATTTTGGCATAATACAATACATGTATAAATGCATGTGAAGATGCACTTCTTTTGTACATGCATATTCTACATGAATATCCTAATTGAAATTCAAGAAAAAATTTACTTAAAAATGTAAAACATTTAAGCGAAAATAATTATGGAATATAAATACTTATCTTTCTGCTTGTTTCTAATTGGCTACAGACTTTAATCATTTTACCCAACCATATACCATGTTGTTCTTTTTCTCACAACAAAAATTCTCCATCGAGATGGGGCCTTGACTCTGGGAATTAACTTGTCCAAATTTTGGTACATGCTCAATACCTTCAACCAATCAGGGTAATAAATTGAGCATCCTCTAACTACAAGGCTCGCATATCCTATCAACCCTTATCTTAGCTAGCCAAGGATGATCTAAAGTCATGCAACTTCCAAGAGTTATGTGCCTTCATACAACCAAGGTACCAAACTAGACAATCACCAACTAGCACATTCACATTACCATCGGCCTACACGAAAGTGTTGCACACCCTTCTCTTCACCTAAGGTCCCTTGGGCTATGCCATCACCTTCTAGGGAATCTTACTCTGCTAGAAAGGAATGTTTTAGAGACTTGTGGCTTCCATCAGTTCCACTACCCCCATAGTTCTTCTAGGTACCCTTACAATATTTCATTACATTAATACCTTTAGGATTCATGGTCATCTACCAAAAGGATGAACATTGTGTAATCATCATCTGCCAACATCCTATTTTTATATGCATCCCTTTATTATGCCACTTGGTGCTTCCAAACTAGTTAATGGGCTTTGGTTGTATACATGTGCACATTGTTTTTTTTATTAAACCAATATGTGTCTCCTTCTACCATCCATGCAGTCTCAAACCCCATACTCTTTACTTCTTTTTCAATTTGTACCTTGTTATATTTTTTTTAACATGCATGTGTTATAATAATTAGATTTCCAAGCCCTTTAGCCTCAAAACACATATGCAATTATGCAACATGTCTAGTGAGGTATATTAGCTCGAAACATGATCAAACATGTATATGGGCATAATGGCCCTTCAAAACATAGAAATACAGATGAACATGGGAATAACAACCCTTGAAAAATGTCATATTCTCATCAAACTAGTTTGTATGTTTCGACATACTAGCCTAATTCCACAATATACATGTTATTTACATTCTAGGGATAGGGCATAGGAATTATATCATCCTCCCCTTATTTAAGCATTATCCAGTCCATATATATATATAGTAGGAGGGTGTCCATTACATCCAAATTATCCATGTAATGTCTTTATTAGTAAAATCGATCCATTACACCTTTACTAAGGTCACGACTCGATTCTAGACCACCTTGAATTTCTTTTCCAAAATCCACACTAGTTGGATCTAAAAGTATCTCTTGAGTTCCAATAGAATCATGTCTTAATCAATCACATGGTTAGCATCAGTACAATATCCTTTAAGTAATGAAATATGAAAAACATTATGAATTTGCATGATTGTTGGAAATACAATCCTTTAAGCCACCACATCAATCCTTTCTATGATTTCAAATGGTCCATGTTATCTAGCTACTAATTTTTCACAATTTCCCAACCTCAAGGAAATTTTCCTTTTCTTCACTCTTTTGAAGACGTGGTCGCTAATTTAAATTGTTTTTTCAACCTATTCTTATATGCATTACTTTTCTATTTTTCCTAGGAATCCTTCTAATTTTGTTTAATTTTTGTTACTTTCTATTCTATTTCCCAGATAAAATATGGACCAAAAATGGCCCTATCTACGATACTATCCCAACTCACTACTATGTTTTATTTATTACCATGAAAGAATTCAAATGGGTTCATCTTCAAAGATGTTTGGTACCCAATATTATAAGAAAACTCTACCAGGTGCAAATATTCTACCCATTTTGATGGTTTTTCCATCACATACATCCTGAGCATGTCTTCAATAACTTGATTAACTCTTTTTGGTCGGCCATATAGATCTATATGTTATGTTATGCTAAAATTTATATCAATCAAAAATCCATTAAATAAACATGTCCAAAAATGGATGTAAACTTGGGATCTCTATCTGAAATAAATTCCTTGGGCACACCAAGCATCCTAGAAATTTTCCTCATGTAAATATCAATAACGTTAGTTACCTTATGTTTTGGCCTCATCGAAATGGAGTGGGATGACTCTTGTGTTTACTTAATCACAATTAACTGGAACACATTGCAAGCTTATCCACCACCACCATGATGGAATCCTGTTGCTTCACTATTATAGGTATATTTGTAATGAAATCAATGGAAACAATTTCCCATTTCGACTAAGGAATGGATATTGGTTGTAGAAAATGTGTTAGGTTCCTAAGCCTAGTTTTAAACTTTCTTCACTCCAAACACTCGTCTATTTAATCAACCACTTATTTCTTCATGTGAAGCCAAAATTTGTGCTTCTTGATTGTTGAGTTTTCCTTTTAATTCTCTAGGTTCCCAACATAAGGCACTCTATGCACTTCACTCAACAGTAATTTTTTAATCCTTCCATAATTTGACACATAAATCCTACCTTCATACAATATTTCTACATTTTATTTTGTTTCATAATCCTTCTACTTGTCCTACACTTTACCTTGTAATAAGATGCTTTTATTTTCATGTATCACTGATCTAAATTTCCAACTTCTAAAATTCTAATTTTTAAATCATCCTTACATCCTCTTATTTGTCTACCATTTAAATTTGGTTTTCCAAACAAATTTGTTTACCCATTATGACCAATTATTAACTCAAATATCTTTCCTATAAGGTAATTCATCCACATTTTCAAGGAATGTATAATGGTTGTCAGCTACAAATCATAAATTTCATAATTCTTTTCATGCTCCTTAAGCTTCCTCGATTCATAACATATCACATGCCCATTATGCATGAGAACTCCTCCAAGTCCTTATGCACATGCATTTGTGCGCATACGGAAGTCTTCATCTAGGTAATATATATTCAATATCGATGCACTTGTTAAAATCCTCATTAAATGATGGAAGACCTCTTCACATTTATGAAACAAGTCAAATTTTGCAAGGACATAATGGGATAGGTTGTCCTAGAGAACTGCTTAAGAAATATTTTGTAGTAGATTTTTAAACCCATTAAATACCTTAACTCTCACATTTTTTGGTGTTTACCACTCTTTAATTCCTTTAATATTTTATGGCTCTACTGCTATCCCTTATGAGATAATATGACCCAAATAATGATTTTTTGTCTGATAAAATGAGCACTTAGATAGCTTGGAATATAACTAACTCTATGCAAGTACTTGTACCACCATCCTTAAATTTTGTTCATTCTCTTCCTCATGTTTCGAATACATGAAGATATCATCCAAAAACACAATAACAAACTTATCTAAATAATTCTGGAAGATACCATTCATGAGGCACATGAAACAATTTGGTACATTAGATAGCCTGAATGGCACACTATGAACTCATAATGTCCATATTGTGTTTGAAGTATTGTCTTAATACCTCTTCCTCAATCCTCACCTAATGATACCCTAAACTTAAATCAATTTTGGAAAATACTTTAGCTCCTCTGAGCTAGTAAAAAAATCATCTATTGTGGGACAAATTTTTCTCTATGACCACGTTTAGTCGATGAAAGTCAATGTACAAACTCGTTGTAACATCCTTATTTTTAATAAAATGTTGGGGTACCCTAGAGTGATATAGTTGGTCATATGTACATTTTCCTTAACAACTTCCCTAGTTGTATTTGTAATTTTCTTAGTTATGGTGTGCTCATTTAGCATTGTGTTTTGTACACTCATGTAGCTCTAAATACAAATTATATAGAGAATTCAATGTCTCTTTGAGGTGGTAACCCTAGAATTTTAGAAAACACATCTTTAAACTCCTTAAGTATTGGATGGTCCTCAAGACTTCGTCCCTTATCCTCGGCCATCTCGTACATATTCGCTGCATAAATTTAGCACCGTTTTCTAAAATTCTTCTTCACTTTCATACACAATATTTCAATAATAGAAATTTGCCTTGGCATTTCCTCTACTTTCCTTCCCTTCCTCATCAAGTAAATGAAATGTTTTAATATAACATTCTAGTGTTGTATGATGTTTTTCTAGCCAAGCCATGCCAATTAGGCAATCACATGATGCCAATGGATTTTTCTTTTTTAATATGCATTTGTATCTAGCTCAATCATATTGATGGTACATTTCCTTACCATTTCATTTATTCTTCTTTTAGCTCTTGTAGCTAACTAAACTAACCAAGCCCAACAATGCTATGATTTCTTCAAGTTATATTTTTCATGAAACATAGGATCAAGATAACTATGATTATCTCCATAATCAATTATAATAGAAATGGGATGATTATTTTACTTATCTTCCACCTTGACCATGTCTGCATGATTCTCAACATTTCTGTTATAAAATGTTGTATAAATTATGGGCATTCTTCTATCCACTTCCTCCATTGTATCATCTCCTTGGATGTGATGTTAATGTATAACACTCATTTTTCCTTTGTTGTGTGGCAGTATTTATACCTATTCTCTCCATTATAACCTGAACAATGGGATAAAATCTTCATTTCTTTCTCAATGAATCATCCCACTTAGTTTCATTATGAGCTAGTTCTGTTCACTGGTTTTTGGGAAAATAGTTTTCTGAAGCTGAGGGTTTAAACCCCTTCTTCCTTTGTTCCATATTTCTTCCTTTCTTTTCATCCTAAGTCATTTCATAATATGGCTCATTTTTTCCTTATTGATAGAGGTCTTTTCCTTCCTCATAGCTTCATCAAAAGTGTTTGGTTTGTCAAATTTAATTTTTTCAGCATATAATGGTGGTAATCCACTCACATATCTTTGTAATTTAAATTTTCCATCTTTAATAAATTCCACACACCTCAAAAACTCAGTGAATTTATGGCCATATTCCTCCATTGTCATCTTCTCCAATGTGAGTCCAAAAAATGCTTGCATTTTTCTCTCCTAGTAATGTTCAAATAAGTACTTCCTTCGGAAATATTTATAAAATTTCCTCCATGAAATATTATTCTCATCCAACTGTTTTAATTATTTGAGATTCCCTCACCATAAATTTTCTTTCCCTTACATGCGATAGATGGCAATTTTTTCCTTTAAATTAGAGGAATAAACATCTCACTAAAGGTACTTTCTCATTTCTAGTAACCAATATTCAACATCTTTACCCTTCTTACGCTCACCAATAAATATAAGTGGCATGACCTTTCCGAGTTCCCCTTGTAAATTGTGTAGGTTTGGTCTCCTTCTTGGCCACCTTACTAGTGACATGGTTGAACTACTTTCTTATCCTAAAGAAACATGGGCTCTGTTAGTGGATTTCCCTGATGCATGATGAGGATGCCCAGAAGCACTTCTATAGTTTCTTAAACATGCAACATCTCTTCACTTAATTGTTAAGTCATGTTCGTTTTCCTTTCTAAAATGAGACCCCTAGTTTATTCTCATTTGCAATTTTTTAGGATATGTAAGGTATGATAATTGATTTTTTGTTATTCTAATATCAAGCTCTCATTATTATCTTTATAAATGAGTAATTCCATTTGGAGACTCTTGAAGGTCTCTTATGTTCCTCTTTCCTCTAGCATATCCCTTCCATGACTATTTGACTTTGTTCTAGCGTTAGCCATTCTAATTTTTATGGGTTAGACCCCTTCTTCAAGATTGTATGATCCCTAGGTATCACCCCATACTCATGGTCCTCATATTGGTCCTGCCTTATAAGCCACCTAATACATTCTTTTAAATTTTTTGAGAAATCTCCTACCTTGATCCAAAATTCTATGTTTATAGGTGTATTCTCCATCTCAATAGTGTTATATCAATTGTTTGCTCTCCCAAATATTATTTTGGAGCTGGAAGTTATATCCTTTGAAAATTTTGGCCTATTTAACCCAATTTACCTTAGTATGTCATAGTACACTATTTCCAATTTCCTAAACAATTATGCATTTAAATTTTCAAATCTAACTCCATGGTTGGATTTTGTCGTCTCTTAGCTCTCTAACTTTAACATCCTATTCAATTCTCTAGTTGTTAAGTTACACATTTTTTATGTGACTATATTTCTTATTTTTCCTTCATATTGTTTTAGTCACAACTGCTTCTTATTAACTCCATTTTGTGATTGTAGCATGTTGTTGTAAATATCCCAAACTACTTTATGCTAAAATAAGTTGTCATGGTTTTTCAATGCCAAAAAGGATTATTTAGGTGCTCAAAAATATCTTGCAAGCAGATGACATATAAATTTAGCAAAGAATCAGATAAATTTGCTAAATTGTTTTTTAGTTTTCTCCCTTGGAATAATCATATTTTCTTGTAATTATATTGTATAATTGTTTCAAACATACTAACAATTTTGTGCACCTCATATTTCCATAAGAAAATAAATAGCTTCCCATACTTTTGGGTTTTTCAATTTGTCGTTGGCCCTAAATTTCCATGCGTCACCTCCCTCAACACTTAGCATACATGCACCCTTCCACCTCTTCATGTTTTTACTTCTCAACGACCTTTAACTAGCCATGTGACACATCCTTTTCCACATAGCATGCATTCAATCTTTAATTCCACATTAATCAAGTCCCTTTGTCTCTTTTGGCCATAAGTCTCAAAAATCCTATCTGAGTCCTTTCATTGGTGACACCATCATGATCTCATGTTGACATGGAATGGAATGTCAGTTGTCCATGCCAACTACCATGTCAGCATCATATATTACTATGTTCCTATGTGGCCCTACAATGACCACTTACTATCCTATTGTGTGCCACATGGTCATGGGAAATTTCCCTAACCAAAACCATAAGTAATGTATACCCCCTAGTAGTGGTTTCAAATTTGGGGAAGGGGGCGGGGCACAATTAACCTACACTATTGATTAGGCATGGGAAATGTTTGGAAAAAATCCCAACCATAACCTCTCATCTTGCTATACATTGACTATGAAAGGGGCCACATAGTCAATCTTGATTGTTGATATGCGAAAATTGATCATTGATCTATAACGGTTAATGAAGGCACAACTTTCCACCACCGCCTGTTAAATCTTGAACATGAGCATGGGCTCCAAACTTGATGTTGGTTATGAAATATGGTGCCACCATAGTGTTGAAAACTAGGAAATTATTGAGATGTGGGCGAATAAGTAATTGTTCCTTTTAAATGATTAATTTTATAGTATTTTACCAACCTTTCAAATATTCCTTTAATGTATTAGGAAAATATCTATATATGTGTTCAACAATTAGCCATGAATTCATAGGAAAACATACTAGTAGATCATACAACACATTGAGACACTTGATATAAATGTAGACATGTAAAAGGAAAAACCACAAATTTTGGTTGTTGTGATGTAAAGGGAAGCACCTATTCCTGTTTTACATTAATTTTCTATATACTTCTACCTACAGGAAGCTTATACCTTGATTCTCTTATACAAGCTACAATTTGTTGGGAATCTCCTACTCCATGTTCTACAATCTCTAACACTCTCTTTTTTAGGCTACTATCTGAAAGGAGAAAATAATCCCGTGATACATAAAAAATTTAATATGCTTCATAACATGGGCTTTAGTTTTGAATTCCTCTTTTCTCTCTCTATTATGTAGTGTGTCTCTACTATCTTTACAATTCCTTATCTCGTATTGTTCCTCCTCAATTATGCTTCACATATGCTTCGCTTCCTATTTCTTTCTTGGACAGGAAGTTCATAAATTAGTTCCCACAAAAATTTGAATTTATTAGTCTCTTTATCATTTAAACACACTTTTCTATATACTTAGTTATCTTAGTATCTGTATTTCAATGCAGGAATTTGAAGTGAAAAGTTGCCTCTTTGTATTACAGTGATCTTTGTGGTATACCTCTTCATTTTTTGAATTTGAAGGTGAAGTCAAGATTAAAGGACCTTGTATGATTCAAAACGATTAAGTAATACAAGGAAACAATAATGATTTCTTCTATGACTTGGATATGGTTCCTTCCTGGAAATGTAAACTCAACATATATCATATTGGAAGTTGATGAACATTCATAATCAATGAAAATAAAACATTCTCTAGGTATTATATGCCATATACTTACTTTTCTTATGACCTAAAGAATATAAAGAACATTGCTTATGAAACATCCATTTCTTATGAAACACCTGTTTCTTATGAAAAAAAGTGGTTTATGAAAAATTGCTTATGAAGCATTACTAGTCTGAGTTTAATATGTTGTCAAGTCTTCATTAGCGAGTTTCCAAGTCTTAATAATTATATGTCTTATGTTGCTTTCCTTCACAACCATTTAACATGATTCTTTCCTTGAGAATAATTTAACATGTTGCTTTCCTTCATTGCCATATGACATGCTACTTTCCTTCATATGACATGCTACCTGCCATCATATAACATGCTACTTGCCTTCATAACCATTTTACATGTTCCTTTCCTTCATAACCATTTGACATTAATTCCAACACTACCAACATATAGATCAATGGTTTTCCTCCCATCTCACATGCACTTTGACATCCTTTTTACCAAATTTTCATAGCATTTAAAAAAAATATCAGTATTTTTTTGAAGTTTCAAAAATTTCCCTAAATTCTCCATGT
>APFE031445961.1:111910-122318 GCA_000404065.3 Pinus taeda | reverse complement strand
GTTGGGAGGAGGTTTCAATGGATTTTATCATAGGTTTACCCATGTCTGAGGGAAAGAGTGTCATCATGGTGGTAGTTTACATACTTACCAAGTATGCACACTTTTGTGCATTATCACATCCATTTAACGCCAGTACAGTTTCTACTGCATTAATGGAAACAATTCAAAAGCTACATGGAAACCCAAAGATTATTGTAAGTGACAGAGACCCCATTTTCACTGGAAATTTTTGGATAGAATTATTTTCTTATCTCGGTACTCAGTTACCTCATAGCTCATCTTATCATCCTCAATCTGATGGGAAAACTGAGATAGTAAACAAATGTTTGGAAGGATATCTTCGTTGCTTTATATCTGATAAATAGGCACAATGGGTCAAATGGTTGCCTCTCACTGAATGGTGGTATAACACTTCCTTCCATACAACAACAAAAATGTCCCCATTTATGGCACTTTATGGATATCAGCCACCATCCATCAAATCATATTTAAGAGAAAATTCTAAGCTTCAAGCAGTGGAAAATCACATCGAGCATCAACAACAAGTCCTTCAACTCTTAAAGGATAACCTCAGGCTGGCGTAGAATAGAATGAAACAACAGGCAGATCAACATCGCAGTGAAAGAAGTTTTGATGTAGGTGATTGGGTATTCCTACGGCTACAACCATATAAACAAATGTCCGTCGAACAAGCTAAGAAGGATAAAAAATTATCAACAAAGTATTATCGTCCATACAATGTGTTGCAAAAGATTGGTACTATGGCATACAAATTGGAGCTTCCTGCAGCTTCTCGAGGTCACCCATTTTTCCATGTTTCATTTTTAAAGAAGGATATATGCAACAAGCTCCTGGTTCAAACAATATTGCTAGAACTTGGCAAGGAAGGAAAAATTATATTGGAACTGGAAGCAATCACAAAAACAAGAACTTGACATCTACGAAATTGATCAATTTTGGAGTATTTCATCAAGAGGTAGAACTTATCAACTGAAGATTCCACATGGGAGGATGAGAATTTTATACAGAAGCATCCAGAACTACTCAAGCATTGAGGAAAACCCTTTTTTGAAGGAGAGGGGCATGTTAGGTCCCTATAATACTAGTGATTACCCCATTACTATTTTAGTTGTATACCTTATTAATATTGTTGTGCCCCTATTGTCCCCATATTGTTATTACTGTGTCCCATAGAATCCCTCTATTGTTATTTTTGTGCCTTTATATTATTATTGTTAGGTCAGCTGGGTTATATTATGACTCCTTAGACTGCTATATATAGAAAGGAGGTTTTTTCATTTGAATCATCAAAGAATCATTCATTTTTGTAATGTAAAGGAGGTTACCCCATCGAAGGGGTTGAATTCTAAGGCGTTGATCTATCTCTTCTATCGTTTTGTGAGCTGGTTTCATAAGAGTGGCATAAATTTTGCTTGCGAACTTTGATTGACGTGATTCTTGCGTTGTTGGAAATATTTATGTGTGTAGAATAGCATGAGAATTTGTGGTGCTTGAGTGGCAAAGGGCTACCCTGAAAAAACGGCGTTCGATGCCTCAAAACGCTCCCAGAAGGTTTCATACCCCGTTTCGCCAAAATTGGTCTCGCCGGTAAAAATTGTCCCGTGAGCTCATTCCTCCACATTTGTCCACTCCAAATGCATCGATATGGATGAAAAAATAGAGTGATCCAATTCATATCACACCTCCCAATTTTGAGAAGCTTTTGGTCCCCAAAACCTTTTACTAGATGAGGTGAGGAAATTTTTCCTCCACCTTCTCTTTGGTGTACCATTTAGCTTTGCCTGGAAATTGTCCCTTCAACCCAATCTGCCAAAGGTCTTGTTTCCGTTGTCTTATAGTTCTGGACCTCTTCTACAAAACTATATCTTCTGTCAACTCTCCCTGAGCGTCTGGTGCCAAATCCTCCATAGAAGGTAGGACCTGTTCCTCTTACTGATATAGCATGGAAAGCTCATAGAGTTTCAAATTCTCTACATTTACAACTGAGTAAATGCACATATATGGTGGTAAATTGAGTCGATAGGAACCTTTTCCAGTATCTCAAAGGGACCATATCTTAGAGCCTTGATTTTCTTACCAAAGCCCTGTAGGCTCTCCTTGTTCAACTGTAGCGATGCTTTGTCTCCCACCTTGAATGATTTCTTTGTTCCGTGTAGATCATGTCTAACATTATACTTCACCTGCGACTTCTGCAATGTTTCCTGTACTTGTAGATGGATCTGCTTGATCTTCTCTATAAATTTTTCAACCCTCAAAGCATCTCCTGTAATTTCTTCCTTCACTCCTCCTTGCTACCCATATGCAATATCCAAAGGCGAAGGTGGAAAATATCCAAAAAAAATTTCAAATGTGGAATTTCCTCTAGAAGTGTGGGACGCTCTGTTATAATAATGTTTAATCTATACCATATTTTCATCCCAGGTCTTAATATTCTTCTGGTTGTAACCCCTCAGAAGTTGCACCAAAGTCTTGTTCACTACTTTTGTTTACCCATCTGTCCATGGATGGAATGTTGTAGATATCTTTGATTTCGTGTCCATATTCTCCTACAATGTAGTTCAGAATGCACTAAGAAATCTTATATCCCTGTCTGAAATGATGCTCCTTCGTATCCCAAAGTGTACCCAGACCTATCTAAAGAACAAGTTTGTTGCTTCTTGTCCACTGATGGTCTTTTTACATGGCATCAGAAGACACATCTTGTTGAACCTATCAACTACCAAAAACAAGTAGTCATGCCCCTTCCTCGTTGTTGGTAAACCTCCCACAAAGCCCATGGAAATGCTTTCCCAAGGACGAGTAGGTATAGGTAAGGGATGATATAGACCCTGTTTCCTGTTGCTAGTCTTGCTGGTACAACAAAGCATGCATCCTCTTATGAGCCTAACTACGTTTTCTTGCATCTTGGGTCAATATGAATACCTCTGCAAGTTAGTCATGGTCTTCCCTACACCAAAGTGCCATGCAACCTTGGAGGTGTGAACCTCTCTAATCAACTAGAAACGCTCACCTTTAGGAACACATAGCTTATCCAACCTGTAGAGTAACCCATCCTGGAGATGGTAGTCAACGGTGATGTCACCATCATGCACATGACTCTGACTCTGTAACTCCTGATACACCTCCTTGAAGTCTTCATCTTCTGAATATGCCTCTCTGTATGCATCATGGTGAATGGCTCCATGTGCATAATAGTCCCCAAAGCTATAATCTTTGATGTGGGTGACCTTGAAAGAATATCAACCAACTTGTTTGAGCTTCCCCTCTTATACTTAATCACCAAAAGAAATTGTTGTAAAAACCCCATCCACTTCTAACTCTTGGTCTATTGTAGCTTATTTTCGGTATACAAGTACGGTAACAACTGGTGATTCATTTGGATTATTGTCTCCTTTCCCATCAGATAGTGCTTCCTCTTCTTCACAGCTTGCACCATGGCATAGAGCTCTTTATCATAGGTAGGGTAGTTAAGATCTACCCAATTAAATACTTCAGAATGGTAGCAAACGAGCCTTCCTCCTTGCATTAAGACAACTCCCATAACATACCCACTCACATTTGTCTCCACTTCAAAGGTCAGTTGCAAGTTTGGTAATTCTAGAACTGGTGCTTCATTTATCTTCTTCTTTAACTCAACAAAATCCTTCTGCTACACTTTTCCCCACTAGAAACTCTTACCACTTGCTATTATGGTATGGAGAAGTGCTACTACCGCTGAAAACGAGGCTATGAATTTCCTCAGGTACTTTTCTACTACAATGAAACTCCTAACCTCAGTAACATTAGTAGTAACCAGCCATTTCATGATGGCCTCCATCTTGGAAGGATCTATCTTCAATTCTCCTCCACCAATCACATATCCCAAATACACCAAGGATTGTTGCACAAACTCACAATTCTTAATATTTGCTAGCAGCTGGTGCTTCTTCAATGTTTCCAACACCTGCGTCAAATGTGAAATATGTTCCTCTGAAGTAACACTATATACCAATATATCATCCAAATAGACAATAACAAACGAATCTATAAAGGGGCACAGTACATCATTCATTAATCTCATAAATGTAGTTCGTGCATTAAATAGGCCAAATGGCATAACTAACCACTCATACAAACCTTGCCTAGTTTTGAAGGTAGTCTTCCATGTATCCTCTTCTTTGACTTGAACCTAGTAATATCCAAACTTCAAGTCCAACGTGGTGAAATACTTTGCTTGTTGCAACTGATCTAACATATCATCTATCCTAGGTAGGGGGTATCTGTTCTTGAACGTGATTTTATTCAATGCCTTGTAATCTATACACATCTGCCAAGTCTAATCCTTCTTTGGCACAATGATGATGGTTGACCCACATGGTGATGTACTCGGTTGAATGACACCCTGTTCTAGCAGTTGTTGCAACTGTTTCTTCACCTCACTTGCTTCTATAACAGACTTCATATATAACCCAATATTTGGTAATGGGGAGTCTGGCAATAACTGGATCTCATGATCCACTTCTCTCTTAGGGGGTATCCCTTTAGGCTGTGGGAACACATGCTTTTATGCTTGTAAAAACTCCTCCAATTGTTGTTTTTGTTTCTTAGTACACCCCTCTAGGGATTCCTTGTGTCTTATTGACTCCTCTACGAACTGATTTTCTCTTAAAAACACTAAAACATACTTCTTGCTGGAACTGATAAATTTCTTGGCTTGGTTGGCACTTATTAGTGAAATTTTCAGCTTGCCTTTGTGTGTGTTGATGACGAATGATTTTGCATCCTCAATGAGACGATACTGATTATCTCTCCTTATGTATATTGCATCACACATGTACATGTATGGACTCCCAAACATGACTCCACATACATCAAGGGGAACCACATCCAGATCTACTTCATAAATAACATCAACATTGATAACAAATCTAATTTTACATTGTTTTGTTACCTTCAGCTCTGCATCCTTATATATTGATCCCAATGGATATGGGTTTGGATGTCATGAACTTCTAGCCCCAACTTCTTGACTAGATCTATTGAAATGATATTTTCATGCGATCTTGAGTCAAACAAAGCATCAATCTTCGTATTCTTGACATGTATCTTTACATGGACAAGTTTGGTCATTTCTTTCTCTTCTTGTTGCTAAACGATATTTAGATTCACCTCCTTCTGCACCGATGTATAGACAATCTTCTCATCCACGCCTGAGTTGCTTTCAACTTGTTGCTCGAATTAATGGCCATGAGATTCCTCTTCTTATTATGTTTCTTCTTGTTCTTTGAGTTTAGCTCTGGATGCAAATTCCAACACTTTTCCTCTGTATGGCCATCAACCTTCCACTGGTTGCAGTGGTTACTAGGATCTTTTCACTGGTGTGTTGTGGCTACCATTTTTTTATCTTTTCCCCCTTTTTTCTTCTTCTTCCCATCCTTAGAAGTGTATTGTTGCTCATTTTTCTTTGATCCTCTTAATTGCGCTCCTTTTAAGCTAATGTTCTCCAGGTATTGTGCCTATACACAAGCCTCATTCACTGTTGTGGGCTTGAACAACCTCACTTTCTCATGTAGATGGTGGTGCATACCCCCCAAATACTTAAGGAGCATATCTGGGTTCTTTGGAGAGATACCGAACATTATAATCATCTTTCTAAATTTCATGGTGTACTCTTGCACACTTTGGCCCGATGTTTTCCTGAAGTAATGCCACCACATCCACTGGTCTTTCACATACCCAATGGGATAAAACTATGAGTTAATGAGGGTTTTGAAATCCTCCCACTTAGCAACTGAAGGTTCTCCCTCCAACCTCACAATTTCTATGTGGCTCTTTGACCAATTCAGAGCATGGCCCTTGAATTTCAGTCATGTGAATGAGATATTCTACCCTTTCTCAATTTGATGGACACTGAAATAAACTTCCAATTGTTGTAACCAGTGGTTCAGCTTCAGAGCATCGATCTCATCCTGGTATGGCTTGATATCGAATGTTTCTTCCACTTTAAACAAGGATTGGTTCAAAACACTCAAATTGGGTTGATCTTTTGTGGGTTCTTTCTTCAACCAGTTATCTACATCTTCCGGATCTGTCGATCCCCCTTTTGATTTGTCCTTTCATTCGAACCCCCTTTCTATCCAAATATCCCCATCTTATTGCTTAGAACCACCATGAGGAGGTTGACATTGTGGTTTATATCAGTGACTTGGTCTTCAAGCTGTGAAAATCTCACCTCTACAGTATCACAAGGTCGGTTTACAGATTCATAGTCCATGATTAAGGTTTTACAATTTTCAGCCTCGCCGATATAGATCCCTGAAATCTCCAAGAAATACCCAAATAAAATTGCTCTGGTACCAAATGATCCGTAAATTGGCTTGGATATTCCACTGAATAGTTCATCACAATAGATCTGATAATACTATATCAAAAACCTAAGATTCTACAATATTACAGTTTTATTTAATTTATGTAAAATTAACTGTAATTAGTGCATGCATGTAAAAGTAAATCAAGAAGAAAATTAGATAATGACAAAATAAGATCACACCTAAATAATACACAAGATATTCTCTTTGGGAAACCCTTTCGGGAGACAACCCGGCCAAAAGGTGAGGCTGCTTCGCTCTCTTTCTCTCTTTGGAAATATGGCTACAGAGACAAAGAAGTAATGTCCATGGCCTGTGGGCTGCTACAATTCATAGATCCTCTCTATGTGCTCTACCTCCTATCTCTCTTGGCTACCTTTGCTTAATTATTGAACAAAATTCTTTCAAAAGAATGGAATGCCTCTTCCTCCTAGTGGCCTGATTATAACACAGTCCGATATCCTACTAGTGGTTAAGTTTGACTACATCAACCCTTAACTAGAGTTACAAAATAGGCTCTTTTAGAGTCTATAGATCAAAAACACGTGGCTAGACCCATTTCCAAGAATAATGGGGGCTGACACGGCATCCTCCCGAGCTATACGTGTGAAAACAAGAAGGTCAACTCCTAAGTGGCATAACTTTTGCATACAGACTAAGATTGACATGATTCTTGTGCCGTTCGAAACATTTATGTGTGTAGAATAGCATGCAAAAATGTCATGCTTAAGAGGAAAAGTAGAAAAATTTCCTTTTATGCCTCAACACGCTCCTGGAATGTTTCAAACAACGTTTTGCCAAACTAGGTCCCGCTGGTAAAAATAGTCCTCTAAGTTGATTCCCCCACTTTTTTCCACTCCAAATGAAACGAGATGGCTGAAAAACAATATAATGATCCAATTTCGATCACTTTGAATTTAAAAAAAATAAAAAACCATTGTATTTAAGAAATATGATAGGTGGAAATTTACCTATAAAATTAAAGGAACAGAGAAATCACGATTGCATTAAGTTTCAATAAACCATAATCCAACCAATAAAGTATTATTGCCAAAGACCAAGGCCGAGAAGAGTCTTGGTGTCAATATGGAAAATTTCTTATGAAACCTAAATTCCATATGGAGAAAAAATGGTTAAATTAATAATGTAAGGAATTTGATAGCATAGGTGAGGAAATATATAAAAATATAATGCATCCCTCAAAAGGTTTTGTCACTTACCAACTCGAATAAAAAAAGCCACATAGAGTTTTCTTTAAAGAAAAATGAATGAAGACTAGTACAAGCAACTAGTATTAGCTCTCTATAAACAATAATGGTGAAAGACTAAAGACCATTCATCTAGCGAAATAGGCTTTGTGTGAAAACCCAAACGAAATAATGACCAAGTGAACTAGTGGAAGGGAAGTTTAATACGACAGAAAAAAAACCTATAATCGAACATGGTGTTTATATATATAATATATATATATTATATATTTATATATATATGTTAACCATGTGTGACAAATTGCAAGGGCATGCATTTAATTTGAGAGAATTTTCAGAGAGTATATGACACTAATATTTAAAAAAAATACATCATTAGGAAAACAACATGATTCCTCACAAATTGTATTTTTACTCCAAATCAAAATTAACAAATCTTATATTAATTCTGAGAGCTTCAATTCGATAAAAATGTAAAATTTTGAATTTCATCACTACATTTTCCCCAAAAGTGTAACTCATCTTCATGGATGTGTCAAATTCATTCTAGGCATCTTTTGTTTTGAGTGATAAATCAAGGGTGGAAGGCAAGACTGAGGTTGTTCATACCAAGTTAGCCCACAATTATGCTCTATACTATCTTAAGAGTTCTTTAAGTTTCAAGCAATCACAACAATTTTCTTCAACGAATTAATGCTCAACATGCCAATAGTGGGGATTTGAACCTATGTAGGTAGGTTAACAATCATTCCACTTAACTAAAGATAAGGGGAAAAAATGGACGAAGCTCTCCAGGGCCCTGTGGTGGCTAGGTTTTTGCCCTAACTCGCCAATACATGCTCAGATTATGTGGATATCCCCATAGATCTTTGTAATATGGCTCTCGCATCTTGAACAATGGAAAACCTTCACGATTTAGAAAAGAAGACAATATATTTTGCAAGAATGGTATTTCGTTTAACAAACTCTTCCTCTTAAGTAGTTGAAGCCATGATTTCATATAGTGTCATGTTCAAATCAATATATTTTCTTTCAGTAGTTTAAGAAACTCCTTCCTTTAATGTTCTTTTGGATGAGGAATCATTTAGTTATGATTTGTTTTCAGATCGAGGTTTTGTCTATAGATTTAATGGATTTTGGCCACAATTAGTTGATCTCCAAAGGTGTATTTCTGATTTGTGGAAACCTGTTCTCGCTTATGAACTAAATATTTACCCTTTAGCTTAAGATTTTATTGTTGTTGCTTTTGACAATATAGAGATTAAGAAGACGATTGGTGAATCTGGGCCCTGGTTCTAGGGTATTGTTGGTATGTCCATGCAACCTTGATCTCCTACCTTTGATCCAGTTATGGTGTAAATATCCACAACTCTAGTCTAGGTAAGGCTTTCGAAGCTTGCTCGACATCTTTGGTATTTCCCATCGTTATCCTCCATTGGAAGTGCATAGGGATTTTTTATCGCAACATAGTAGAAAATGAAAATTCTGATAATACCACTTATGCTTGAATATGTGTCGAGATGGATTTTAATAAATATTTTCCTAGTGAGATAAATCTAACGACTCTAGACTATGTATGGGTTTAGAATCTTCATTATGAAAATATTTCATTTTAATGTCAAGTATGTTATGAAATAGGGCATGTAATAAAACATTTCCCCAAGCTTTTGTAGAATAGCATAGTCCGGAAAAATATCTAGAGGCCTAAATGTTGGGAATGAGTTTAGAGTGAACATTATACGATGTACAAAGAAGAAGAGGCTTAGGGTAAGAAAGAAGAAAAAGACAAAGAGGATAGGTTATTGTCAAAGAAAATCCACTAAGGAAAATAAAAATGAGCTAAGAAGAAGCACATGTCAATGAGGACCCTCCAAATTTAGTGTTGTAGAAAACCCTGGTGAAAGTCATATCCCCCTTCATATCCTCAAGGAATAAAGATGGAAAAGAAATTTCATGGGCAAATCAGGAAGATGAGGAAGAGAAACGAAGGACAAAAATGCCCACTCATCAAAGAATGACCCACCAGATGTAGTAGAAAACTCAGGTTAGACTCAAGTGGTGAAGAAGGGCCAAAATATTTCCTCAAGGAAAATGAGAACCCATTCAAAACAAAATAAAAAAGTAGTGAAAAATAGAATGTAAATATCTTTGGATCTTGTAAGTATTTTGGAAAAGTTTTAGCTGGAATGGAACATGAATTTTGTATCATGGGGTAAATGCTTAAGGGATTAGATTGAGCCATTGTACTCAATCTCAAACCCGCAAGGAATATTGGTAAATTTAAAGATGTTATGGTTCAAGGCTAGATCGCAAATTTCCCTTTTAATAAAACTCTTATACCCACCTCAATAAAAAAAGGAGAAAAAATCACTCCACTTAACCACTAACTCCAACAAGAGAATTTCTCTATCTAGAGATATATTTTCATTGAAGTTTTTGTATTAATATGTCAACTCCATATTCAACATTAAAGTTACAAATCTCCTGCATACCTTGAATGAAAAATCATCTCTCTATATATATAGCTTAATGTGCATAAATGAAAAATAAAAATATAAGAAATTTTTAAATTTTAATTGTTTTATCAAATGGATATAAAATTTTGTTACTCAATATGCACATCAAAATATTTTATTTACAGCCAATACTCACCTATATATGTGTGTATGTGTTAATTGAACATAAAATTAAGTACTCGTCTCTTTAGCATTGAATTACAACATCAATATTGTTTAAAAACACCACATGTCAACTTTGTATTAAATAATGAAAAAATTACACATCTCTTTCATATTAAAAGTAAAAATCAATTTTAATTGAAACTAATTTTTT